>MJUU01016749.1:2120-15714 GCA_002080025.1 Modiolus philippinarum | reverse complement strand
CTATCGGATTCGAGAGCATACTAAAAGAGGGAAGAACTCCAGAATTACTATGGGTCGATCAGGGATCAGAGTTTTACAACCAGAAATTTAAGAAACTCCTAGAAAACTACAAAATAAGAATATACCACACTTTCAATCAGGGAAAGGCTGTAGTAATAGAGCACTTCAATCGCACACTCAAAGGTGAGATGTTTCGCTACTTTTCCGCCAATAACACCTACGATTATATCTCAGTACTTCCACAATTAGTAGAGCAGTACAATAACACGAAGCACTCGACAATCAAAATTAAACCAGTAGAAGCAAGCAAATCCTCCGTTTACTCAGATACGAAGGAAACTAAGAGTAAACCAAAATTCAAACTAGACGACAAGGTCAGAATATCTAAAAAGAAAGGTACGTTTGAAAAGGGTTATACACCCAACTGGACCGAAGAGGTATTTACTATTTCCACGATCCAGTACACAGAACCAATAACTTACAAGATCACGGACTTGAATAACCAGCCAATAGAAGGAAGCTTCTACGAACAAGAACTCCAGAAGACAGACCAAGAGACATACAGAATAGAAAAGATTATCAGACGGGATCACAAAAATAGAAGAGTATTTGTTAAATGGAATGGGTATTCAAACGACTTTAACTCCTGGATTCCGATGTCGTACTTGCAGTCTCTGAGATTTTTCATATTCATTGTTCCACCAAACGAATACTTCTCGAGTCTTTAGTAATTCCAGTAAATCTCTGGGCACCTGCACTCTAAGGATTATTTCGCTATCGTACAAATGTACGATCTTCTCTTCCTCTTGAACATCAAGTATTTCGAAAACTCCGTTTGGCAGTTCTTCCAAAGGTTTCACACTATTCATCTTTTTTTAACTGATTTTTTATCATATAAATTACACTAAAACTTAATTTCGACTTCGATTACATTTAGTGAGGTCATTGGTGAAACTAGCCAAACGATTCCGATTGGGGCTATAACTCCAAAGAATATTTCGTCGTTCTTTTCAAACGTCTGACTCATTTTTATCTCAAATTGATTATAACCACCGATGGATTTCCTGGTCTCTAGAATTTCGGTGCTAGTTATTGGTGTCGTCCCTTTTTTGTAAAATGAGATGTACGGAGGAGTGCCTACGGCAGTATCTTGTCTCATACCCCCGACGCACAAACGGACAGTAAATGTGGGTGTACACTTATCCTTGAATTTTATCCACTGCTGAAACCCATTCCCAGGTGAGTGTAAGATCTTCCCGTTTATAACAAATGGTTTATCAATAGTCAAGTTGTTGTCTGGAAGCCCGATCGGTATCGGAGTTACACGAGGAGCAATAGGGTACGTAGACATACCGAATAGACCGCCCAGAGAGTAACTAAAAGTGTGTGGTGTTGTGTTAACCGGAGGACTTAGATATACATGTTGGTTTTGTTCCTCCGGGGTTAGACTAAATTTTCTTACCCGATAACCTGTTTTTCCTGTTATACTAATCATCACATATTTAGCAATATAACCCAGGTGCAATTTAACTTCTTGAGCCCCATTAGAAAGATCAACGGAATACTCTTTTTTCCATTGTCCTAAGTTCTCTGCAGGGTGGTGAATTTCACTTCCAAAATCATTCCAAGTATGACACTCTATGGAACACGTTTTACCATTTAGTTCAATGTCGATATTGGCGATTATCTTTTTTTGATATAGACCTATAACGTCACGCTCTCTAATTACTCTGTATTCAGTAGTTTCGCCGGTATGATCCTGGATAATACCGGCAATTCCTTCGTCTGAGAAATCTAGTTCAGAACCGTAATCACGGATAGAATATTGAATATCTTTCCCAATAGTCTGTAGGAATCGGAACAACGAATGAATGGGTTTCTGTAATTCGACCACCGCAATCCTACTCTTCCCGCTTAATATCATAACTGATGGAAAGACTGTAAAAAGAAGTGAACAAGTATCGCTATTTCTTATTTTCTCGATATGAAAAAATGTAATCTCGGCCTTATTATCTGTTCTTACTCTTGTGAAAGATATTTCCTTTGATGCCCTCAATTGATCTATTTTCAACATGATCTTAATTTGGTTAGTAATTACGCGCTCTTCTGGCGCCTCAAATATTAGATGCGCACCAAACAAATAAAGAGTTTCACCGGCACTGCCGTCCGTCGGGTTTAGGGTTAGTTTCCAGTTGTCGAGATCCTCCTCTATATCACCCTTGTTATAGGATTCGTCCGATAACCACTTGACTTTACATTCCTAGACGAACCATAATATCCGGGTTTCACTCTTGCAAGAAATGATGCAGCTTACTTTTTCTCGTACTTCTTTTCTCCTGTTTTATTGAAAAATCTCCTTAATTCTCTCTGGTTATCCTGAATTTTAGTATCTATTTCATTTTTTGTATAACCCTCATAATCGGCTAGCCTAGCGTCTACCTCAGTCTTAGTATAAACAGGGTCTAGTGCATCAAATTAAGCGTCTACCTCAGTCTTAGTATAAACAGGGTCTAGCTTGGCGTCTACCTCAGTCTTAATATAAACAGGGTCTAGTGCATCAAATTTAGCGTCTACCTCAGTCTTAGTATAAACAGGGTCTAGCTTGGCGTCTACCTCAGTCTTAGTATAAACAGTACTTATTTTTTTCTCAAGTTGTGATAGGTGAATTGGTCTTAGAAACTGTCGGTGCAAGTCTTTTCTTAGTTCTCGTTCACTTGCAGCAACAAAAGCCTTACTAGCCAAGACGTTTTCCAATTTAATTAACTCCGCTGTAAAGTTCCGTTTTAGTGTGTCTATTTTCTGTTGCAGCGACTTCTTGTTTACCGCACAGGTTGGGTCATCTAAGTCGGTCTCGAGTCCCCTAATATACTTCTTATTCATGTCCAGGTCTTTACGCGCTACCGCAGGAAAGAAAGTATCGCTTATTTGTTTTATTGTTGCTACGTGGTCGTTACCGGAACCGGGTGAAAGACCTATGATTTTGTGCCCACCTATATCTAAGTCTTGTCCTTTACGGAAACACTCTCTACTCAATCTATCTAACTGAGCCTTGCTCGCATACTTACTTAACACTTTATCAAAATTAATCTCCGTTGAACCTACCGGACCTCCTGACACCGTCTGAGATATTTCATTAAATATACAAAAACAGGAAAACAGCAAACACCTACAATGGCCAGGAACTACAATCACATGCCACAATCTACAAGCAAACTGCACCAGAAAAACAATAATGAAAACAAGAGACAAACATAAATAACGATAGGAACTCGGGATAGCCGGACTTGGTACCGGCACCAGCAAAAGCCAGTGGTAGGGTTAAACCGGTTTATGGGTACCCAAACCTCCCCTTTCTCTATTCCGTTTCCCTATAGTATCATAAACACGCGAATAAAACCCAATACAGGTAGACTACTAACTCAATGACCACTATCTTGGAACAGAAAAAGCATAAGACAAACGTAATTTTGAAAGAAGGGTCAAAGAGTGCTCGCCGCTAAACTGCCGGCTAGCTCAAGGAATCTAGTCTGCTGGTAAAACACTGTCGCACTACGGAAGAAAAATCAAACTCAAAACTTCCCGAAGGGTTTGGTAAAGAGTCTTCATGTATTTCAGCAGACATCGGCAGTATCAGTGAGAGGCCAGTATATATGTAAAGTCTTCAGGTCACTGGAATCCAAAGCCAATTTAATGGATTTGTTCAGAATATCTCGTCGATATCCACTATTACGTAAAGAATGTAAGTTACGTCCCAGTTTTTCTGGATTATTAATCAGTTTTTGACATTTTTTAACAACATTTCCATAAAATCGAGGATGAGAAATGCCCTTTGTTATTAGCTGTTTCCGAGTCACGTCATATCTAGATATCAAATGTTCATATCTTCTGTAAAACTTCTTAAAAGTATTTAATAATTTATGAAATCTGTAACCTTGTTGTAATAGTTTGGATGTGAGAGTAAGGTTCGCTCATTAAAATTATCAAGGGTGGAACAAATGCGAGCGAATCGTACAAGTTGGGATATATACACCCCGTAGGATGGAGCTAGGGGAACGTCGCCGTCAAGAAAGGGGAAATTAGTAATTGTAAAATCAAAATCATCCCTTTTGTCATAAACTTGAGTTTTTATTTTACCATAGTCAATGGTGATACTTAGATCCAGAAAAGGGCAGTATTTAGAATCATTGTTTGCCTTATTTAGTTTCAGTTGTTGTGGGTAAATGGTGTCAACATAAGCCAAAAACTGGGGATTGTCAATACTTATCTTTTATAAAAGGAAGAAAAAATGTTGGAAGAACTAAAGGATCTAGCTCAAAAGAAGTCAAAAGCAGAGAAAGCGGTACAGAATTACATCAAGAAGAAGGAAGAAGAAAGAATAAGAAAAAGTGTTCAGTCGGATAAACTCGAGGAATTCTTTGAACCAGTAACGAAAGCAATAAAAACAACACCGCCTGTAATACAGGCACCTACGACATTCGGTCAACTAAATCCTGTAACTAATATTATGGATCAGCCTGTTCCTAATATTATGGATACTCCGGTACCGGATGAAGTACAGGCAATACAAGGACTGGAGGAACCACCTGCAATACAAGGACCATCAGTAGTACCGAAACAAGATGGGCAGTTCACTGAAATAGAAAAAGGTGGTGTCAATATATATAATCAGTATGATGCTGAGCAAATAGATAACACTGACCTGAGTAACGAAGACAAGATTAAGAAGGCAAAGGGTATGAACATAACACTGGGAAAAATGAAAGTCGGAGCGGAATTTCCACAAGAAGTAAAAGATCTCATGGACAAAAATAAAAAGTATCACCAGACATTGCAGGGGAAAACTGGTAAAGGATTTTCACCGGGGTCATATAAAATAGACGCTAACGTTTCCTTTTCTGATTTACTGTTAGATTAAGAACAGCTTCTTAAATATAATAAGTTGTACGGACTAGACAAAAAAGGAAAACGAGTAATTGATACATTAGTCGATGATGACTTCATTGACTTAGTGACAAAGAGATACAATCCTAAACAAAAGTATTCTAATTCTGCGAAGCGTACGTTTAGAAATCTTGTCACTCTTTCGTCTCATCCTCTAGTAAAGTCGAGTGGCAAATACAAGAATATTTTGTGTAACTGTCGTGACCCTATAAGTCTAGTAGATCGGTTAGAGCTTCTTATTGCTGGTATCGAGGCTGGTAACAACAACGACGAGATAATAAACGAAGGAATGACTATTCTAGACACTCTTCTGGAACACGGTGATATAACGGAAGAACAGCACGAAGGAATTTATAGAAAATATTTCGAATAATAAAAAATGGAACAAAAGATAACACTTTCTAGTTATGCCGGCCTCGGAACCCCTTCTGATTTTGTGACCCAGTTCGAAGAACCCTTGGTACTAGATAAGAATAAGCAGTATGTTTTTGGTTTGTCTCAAATAAATAGTACGACTTACAGTTGGTATAATATTTCTGAGTTCTATGGTAACAAGAAAATAAAGTATAGTCTTGATTCTGGGAAAACATTCAAGGAATTAACATTTGCTGATGGTAACTACAGCTACGGGGACATGTCCTTCTATATAGCAGAATTTCTATCGGTAAACGACAAAGTCGAAGACAGTCCAATTAGGCTGGACTTTGATCTGACGAGCTTTAAGGTGTTAATTACACTAAAGGGAGGTGCGGTACTAGACTTGAGAGACGGTAACTTTGCTTAGTTAATCGGGTTTGATAAAAAAATAGTAAAGGAGACGGAATACGGTAGTAAATTGCCTAACATCACTAACGGGATAGATAGTATTTATGTTCATTGCGATTTGATCACTAGTTCTGTTGTAGACGGTAGGTCGGGTGACGTAATCTACGTCTTTAGTACTGCAAATCTAACTCGTAGTTACCCGTTCGAGAGAACACCGTACCACATAGGATATTCGAGAGTAAACAAAACAAGGATTGACTCGATTCGTGTTTGGGTGACCGACGCAGACGACAGAAATATAGACCTGAATGGTGTTGACACCAGTTTTACTTTTATTCTGAGAGAAATATAAACGGTAAAGAAAAAATGAGAAAAGTATATAGTAAGGAGTTAGGAACATACATTTTTGTTGACCCGGTAACGAGAGAACAAATAGGTGGTGGATTATTCGACAGTATATTTAGTGCCGCTGCAAAGCAACTGGCAAAAGAGACGATAAAGAAATCTGCCGTTGCAGCATTAGACACTGGGAGTAAAAAAACTTGGTGAAAAGGTGGGAGAGTATGTAGCAGATAAAATAGCACCAACCGCAAAACCAAGTGCCTACGGCAGTGAACATGTGCCTTCGGCAGTGCCTTCGACAAAACCAAGTGAATATGTACCTTCGACAAAACCAGGTGCACAGATTAAAGAAATAAAAAAATATTCCAACGACAGCGCCGCATCAAAAATTGGTCAACTGTTAGGTAAGGGTATAAAAGCAAGAATTAATCGCCTATTGTAGATAAAAATCATCCTATAAAAATGGGAAGAAGAAAACTATATGAGACAGATGCTGAAAAAAAAACAAGCCCTCAATGAACATCAAAAAAATATTACGCTTCCCACAAATTTTTTTTGTGAGGTGTGTAATAAACTCCTTTGTATTTCTGCCAAAAATATCATATTAACTCTGCGGCTCATCGCAAGAGAGTTGTAGAATAAAAAGTTACCTAATAAAAAATCATTTTATTTAAAGAATAAAAAATCATTTAAAAGTGAATGATTTATAGAATAAAAAGTCATTCAAAATGAATTACAACGAAAAAAACGGAATTAGAACGTATACTATTAGTCGTCCTCAAGAAGAAATAACCAGCGATGAGGTAGAGGTGATATCAGAGTTAATAAAAGAAAGACTGGATCACGCTGTTTTAGACGGGTTTACTGATAGCGCTGATGTACAAGTACGTTTTATCTATGCTGGTAAAACACCAAGTTACGAATACAATACAACTAAAGATATGAACTCGTTTCTTATAAGAGAGTTTACTGACTTTGTATCACTTTATCAACAATACGTAGACCTTTCTTAACCTCCGAATGAGGATTATATATACGAAATCATAGGAATTAGAATAAAAGTGGTAAAACCACCCAGTGGTGGATATTGGAATAGGGAATATTCGGAAACAATAACAGATGGGGTTAAAAGGAAACGCCTATTATCAACTAATAATAACTGTTTCTTTCGATGTTTAAAACAACTCAAACCAGATTTTAATCCTACAATCACTGTCAGTGATGAGATACGAAGAGTATATGGGTTGGCTCCTAAAACACCCGTCCCGGTGCCAGTAGCGTGGGATATAATAAAAAGGTATCAGTTACCTGTCGGTTTATTCTGTGAAGAGACAAAAGAGCATTACGGTAAAGAGTATCTCACTACTATAGAACTAGCTAAGGGACATTACAGTCTTATTATGGAACAAGAAAAGAAGAAGTGTTCGTCTTGTTGTTCTATTTATTTCGGCGAAAAGCATACTTGCTCGGTTGTTTGTTCCCGTTGTGGTACTCGATATAAGAAAAAACACAAGTGTAACAATAACACGGCTGGTTATTATTATGTAGTAATAAAGAAAAAGGGTAGGTGTTTGATCCAAAGAACAACAAAGAGCAAAGAGTTAAACCCCAACATAATTCACTATGATATAGAATCTTACACAAAAATTGTCGACGGACACAAGGTTCATACACCTTACATTCTTGGTTTCGTAGAAAAAGATAGTGATTTTTGTTACTACGCTGGTGATTATTGCGTCGACAATTTTGTACGATATTTGTTGAGCAAAACTGCCGTCACTGATGATTTTATTGTTAACGCTTATAACGGGAGTAACTTTGATCACTACTTCTTGGTTAAGAGTATGAATAAACTGGGATTAGCTCCGGAAAAATTTATCATGATTATTCATAATCATAATTCGGAAGCATAATCGGGTTACAAAAAGATAGAATACGATGTTTCGATCTGATGAAACACATAGGTAGTTCTTTGAGTCAAGCATTGTCTGATTTTGGTTGCAAAGTACAAAAAGGAGAATTTGATCACAGTCAATCAAAACGCTCCGAAGATATGTCTGATAGTATGAGAAATGAGTGCCTTGTTTATCTACAGTCTGATGAACTTGGTCTACGAGAGTTATTTAATAAATTAAACAACCAGTGTTACAAAGATTTTGGTAGGGATATTACCAACTTCATCTCGACTAGTTCTCTAGGATTCGACATCTAGAAAGATTATATACCTGAAGGAGTTGGGTTGACATATCTGATTCAACAGAGGTGGAGAAAAATATCAGAAAGAGTATTTATGGTGGACGGTGTTATAAGAGCAAGACTGAGTTTGTATCTGATCAGTATGAGGAAGTACTAAAAGAAAAAATAAACTATGATGATGTGACTGATTTCTTGTTAAATGTGGACGTCGTGTCCCTTTATCCAACCAGTATGTTACACGAATATCTGGTGGGACAAAGTTAATATACCACCTCAGAGATGAAGGGTAAAATGGGGATATATAAAGTCAAGTATGTTACAAACAAGAAACTGCTTCATCCAGTAGTAGCAAGAAGGGACGAAAAAGGAGCAACTAAATGGGACTTAGAAGACTCGGAGGGTTGGTATACTTCAGTTGATATAGAACAAATGATTAAATATGGTTATGATGTTAAAATTATCGAGGGATATTACTGGGAAGAAACTAGTAAGGTGTTTTATGATTATATACAGAGATTCTTTCAGCTCAAGAAAACTAGTCGTAAAGGAAGTGTTCAGTATACATTAGCAAAACTATTGATGAATGGTCTCTATGGTAAAATGATCCAAAGACCAATATTTAATCACACCCAGACAATAAGAGACAACAATGAATACTGGAAGTTTCATCATTAGTATGTGGTTACGGGCCTGGAACTAACCGAAAATACTTGGTATGTATCAGGTTACTTAAGATCCGAGATTGACTCGGTTGATAAGATTAGTAAACCATCACATTTTGGTGCTTTTGTTCTGGCTTATAGCCACAAGATCATGTACGATCATATGACGAGGTTAAATCCAGAGAACAAAATAAAGTTAGACTTCTACTATACTGACACTGATAGTCTTCATGTGCCCGGTGAACAAGCAAAACTAATACCTAACTACAACGGTAATAACTTAGGTGACTTAGCTAACGACTACAAGAAGGACGCTAAGATAATTAAGGCGGTTTATATTGCACCTAAATTATATATGACTATAACAATTGACACAGACAATGTAATTAGTGTTAAGACAAAGGGTAAGGGACTAAATAAGACCAAGTTAACGCAAGAAGACTTTTAGAAAATATTGGAGGGTGAAGAAGTAAAGAACACAAGAGAGTTTTCCATGAAGAAGGTACATCTAAAGAGGAATCTCAAAGAACAGGGTATTCATCATTTTAGTATTCTTCACCTCACAAACTTTGAGAGACGTGCAAATATAAACGAATACAAGGGAAAAATTTCTTGGATAAGAATAAATCTGTTCCTATAGGAAGCTATCGATTACCAGAGTCCACATAAATCCATGACGTTAGAGGTTTATGTGCTATGCCTATTATATGGTAGACAGTCCACATAAATCCATGACGTTTGAGGTTTATGTGCTATGTCTATCATATGGTAGACAGTCCACATAAATCCATGACGTATATACAATGTGTATACGTTAGAGGTTTATGTACTCTGTTTACCATATGATAGACAGTCCACATAAATCCATGACGTTAGAGGTTTATGTGCTATGTCTATCATATGGTAGACAGTCCACATAAATCCATGACGTATGAGGTTTATGTGCTATGTCTATCAAATGGTAGACAGTCCACATAAATCCATGACGTATATACAATGTCTAATAAATCCATAACGTATACGGTAAATTTGTCATACAACAATTGACAAAGCAGAAAAATAATAAATCTTTATTAAATCCCTGAAAGAACACGCACAAATTCCTCCACAAGTTAACTCCGAGAAAAGTTTAGTCCAGCATGGTCTGAATAACCTGTGCATGGCGTGATTAGTCTAGAATATTCTTCCCGGTTGCTGTTTTTATATCCTGATTTATAATATCACTGTTCGTATTGTAACTATCCATTATTATTATTTTTTCCTCTGGTAATTTCGGCTTGTTTACCAAGTGCTGTTCATCGTGACAAACCTAAAATAACATACCGAATGGAAATTTACTCGATAACTTGGCAACAGGTTGACATCGTATTGATTTTGTTGCATTGCGAAATTTCACTGCGGCGTATCGATTACCTATTAGGGGTACAAAAAGGAGATTAAATAGATTTTAATAAGTTAAGAAAATGTATTTGTCATTAAAAGTAATTTGTAAAATAGATTTTAATAAGTTAAGAAAACGTATTTTGTCATTAAAGTAATTTGTAAAATAGATTTTAATAAGTTAAGAAAACGTATTTTGTATTTCCCGATCAAAACAATGAAATATTTTCTTGTCTTGTAAGTTAAGATTCAGAAAAGAATATTTATTTTTAGTTATTTCAACAAGCGTATTTTTTGAGACCTGAAGTTCTGAAGATATAAGTTCTCTCTCCTTTTTACTCGGAATATTATACACTACGTAGAAATTACAATTCAGACGACAGTCTTTGGGTATCCGAAAATAGGACTGACTCAAATAAATTACGCTCATTTTCTTGTGCCTTCCACCTATAAAGTATTATACAATAGAAGATTGGTCTTGTTGTGAATAAATATAGTCGTCAAAATTACAATTTTTTGTTTATCATCAGATACTTCGTCGATGTCTTCAACTTTATCATTAGATAGTTGCACCAAGTCTTCCAGAGACACTCCTAGTTTTTCCGCTATTTTCCTCGAATCTTCGAATTAGTTCCTTGTAATAATGCTGCTCCAAATTTTTTGCGTAAAGAATAATTTTGTCGTAATACAATAAGAGTTTAAATAAAAGGTGCATTAGCAAATTTGTTTCACCAGATCCACTCGGCCCAACAATAAGTAAACGGAAAAAATCACTCGGCATATTTTTTGCTCCTTGTATTGTTCTAAAATTGTTCGTATTAGACTTTTCCGGGAAATATCTAAGATTCGTTGTCATTTTTTATAACTAAAGATTTATTAGATAAAAAAAAACATAATGTTGTTTTAGATAGGAGTGAGTCTCAACTGTTGTAGTGCGTAAAACCTAAAATTTATAGTGTGATTTATATAATAAAAATCAGTAAAAAAAAAGATGAATAGTGAACAAAACAAAACTTACGAAATACTTGCAATGTATGATTTACACAATGTAAGAAAGATGAATATTTATAACTCAATGAGGCTGCCAAGCGGAGTTTACGAAATACTTGATATTCAAGAGGAAGAGAAGATCGTACATTCGTATATTCGTTAGAGCGCGGGTGTCCAAAGAAGAACTGGCAGACTTACTAGAAATACAAAGGACTCAAAAGTATTTAAATAAAGTAAAAGAAAGAATCGTACGTCCTCCTAGAGTGTGGGTGTGCAGGGAATTACTAGAAGTATTTGTTTAGTTGTGCACAGAGTCCTAGTTTGCTTTTTACTCCTATTACACTCTGAACTATTTTTTTGTTTAGAAGTCGTGCCTTAAACGGGTTAAAACAGAGTATTGAGCGTTGGAAAAAGAGTAAAACTTATAAGATTTTTGTTTTACCTATGAGATGTTTAATCCGTAATCATCGTAAAAAATGTGAGTGAAATCTAGACCGTTTTACCCGTCTCAACCGTAGTGAATAACAAATCTTACATGTTAGTTTGTTCTATAGTCCCGTCACAAGTAGTTAATATGGGAAAAAATCTGCGGTTTTCAAAAATACGTTTTTTTGAAAAAAGTGTTTTTTGAAACATACGTTTTTTTTTTTCATAATTAACTACTGGCGGCCATGTTTTTCGTAGGATCGGAACAAAATGAGCAATGATTGTAAAGGGCCTTCCATACATCATTCCTGTAAAGTTTGGTTGAATTTGCTTCAGCTGTTTCAGAGCAGAAGATGCAAATGTGATTTTCCCATAGGGTCCAATGTTAAACCATGTTCTGTGCTGGCGGCCATGTTTTTTGTCGGATCGAAACGAAATGATCAATCATTGTTAAGGACCTTCAGTACACCATTCCTGTAAAGTTTGGTTGAATTTGCTTCAGTGGTTTCAGAGCAGAAGATGAAAATGTGATTTTTCCCATAGGGTCCAATGTTAAACATAAGTTAAGCGCTGACGGCCATGTTTTTTGTCGGATCGGAACGAAATGAGCAATCTTTGTAAAGGACCTTCCATACATCATTTCTGTAAAGTTTGGTTGAATTTGCTTCAATAGTTTCAGAGGAGAAGATGAAAATGTGAAAAGTGTAACGGACGGACGGACGGACGACGGACGCCAAGTGATGGCAATAGCTCATTAGATTCCAAAATGATTGCCATATTGCGTATTAAAATTATTTTTTCGATATCTTGAGAAATAAATGTTTTATGACAAGTTAAAGTTGATGGAAGAATTTCAAATTGGGCTGAATTTAAGAATCCATGTTATTTTACGCTTTTTTATGTTTTGTATTGTGTGGCATACTCCTATTTCATTTCTTATCATAGAAAAATATATAAAAAATAGCACATTAGATTTCAAAATGATTGCCATATTGCGTATTAAAATGATTTTTTCGATATCTTGAGAAATAAATGTTTTATGACAAGTTAAAGCTAATGGAAGAATTTCAAATTCGGTTGATTTTAAGAATGCATGTTATTTAAAGCTGTTTTATCTTTTGTATGGTGTAGAATTTTAACCGTTCTTTTTCTATATTAAGAAGAATTCTAAAAAATAGATCTTGTTATAGATGAAATCTTGCCCCTTAAGCCATTGAATATTGTATCTCAATATCTTCATATACTATAGAGTTATGCAGTTTTTTAGTGGCCCAAACATATTTTGTGATTACACGGAGCTTCCAATTTCTGTAATTACATGTCTCTGGTGCCACTATGTATATGTAACAGCAAAATGCAGACCTATGAAGTGCAATTTAATTGAAATGATGTACAGACAGATAAAAGAACCAGTGAAAGCTTAAAGGAATTATTTATTTAGAAAGCAACTTTTGCTGTATCATGGAGCCAAATTCAAGACCTTCCATACATCATTCAAAAAATTTCAGCAATCTAAGTCCAGGACCTTCCATACATCATTCCCATAAGATTTGGTTCAATTTGCTAGTTTGGTTCAATTTGCTTAAATAGCTTCAGAGGAGATAGCAAATATATGCTTTTTCCATAGGGTCCATGATTAAACTATGCTCTGCGCTGGCGACCATGTTTTTTGGCAGATAGGAAAAATTTCTGCAATCTAAGTCAAAGACCTTCCATACATCATTCCTGTAAAGTTTGGTTCAATTTGCTTCAATAGCTTCAGAGGAGATAGCAAATATGAAAAAGAAAGAGATGGGGTAAATGCCAAGGAGACAACATCCCATATCCAGGTTAAAACGACCCAAAACAAAGCATCTAGGGGTCACCGTACGGTCTTCAACACAGTGAGGAAC
>MJUU01016748.1:0-19360 GCA_002080025.1 Modiolus philippinarum | reverse complement strand
GGGGGGGCAATTATATTAGAATTTTAGAGTGGGGGTTCATCAAAGTTGCTGGAAAAAATCCTACCCCCTCACCTGATAAATAATGACCAGCCCCTAATTTGAGTATTGGATCTGTAAACAGAAGGCTGATTCAATTAAATATCAATAACACTTGAATGCAAATTGATGTTAAATTTACAGCAGATTTTCGCCTTCCACAGGCTTCGTCAGGCAGATTTCTGCCCTTCGCACGTGTTTGCATGGAGATAAAAACATTTTTGTTGGTTTGATTACACGTAGAGATCAAAATATTTTTGTTGGTTTGATTACACATAGAAATGAAAACTGAAACAAATAAACTAATTCTTAATCATGCGATCCTTGTACAGATAATAGATAATAGATTTTATTTCCAATTAAGGGCCCTCAAGGGGCAGAAAATCGACATATATATAATTTGTAAATAATTAGTATACAAATATATTATCAAATATAATTGAGTCAAATATTAGGTTAGTTATTACCTATAAAGCACAAATACATAACATACACTAAGTTATATGTAATATGTGCTGTCTATTAAACTGGAAGGGAGCTAGATAAAAATTCACACATTTTTTCTATAATGGTGTTATTTTCCATGGTCATTAACCAAATAAGTTTATCCTGGTTAGACATATATTTAAAATTTGGACATTGAGTGTAAATATTATTTAAAAGAAGTTGTCTCTAATAATTGTAAAAAGAACACTCAGTGAGGAAATGTGTTTCATCTTCAATATTGTCAGAGAAACATTTATCACATATTCTATCTTCCAAAGGGGTATTTGTGTAACGTCCACTTTCAACTTTTAACTTGTGGTTACTAATTCTAAATTTTGATAGAACTTTCCTGTTATGGAAATCATTTAAATCTAGGTGTTTTTTTCATACTCAAAAGTAAATTTATGTTTTAAATATGTACGGAGTTTACCATTTTCATTAATTAATTTAGTTCTAGTTTCTAGCCATATTTTTTAAAAAAAAACTTTTTAAAATAATTTTTCAGTTTAATGGACAGTGCATTTGGTTTATATGTAAATAAATTTGTCTTTGACATATTAATATCCAAAATTTTCAAAACATGCAGAATGTATGTGTACCAAGTGTGTGTTCCTATCTCATGTAAAGTTTTAACTTCAGTATAAGCATTTTTTAATAGAATATTATTTGATTTTTCAATTCTGTACCAATATTTAATAGTACTTTTAAGAATATCCATTACAAATGGTATACCGCCCAATTCACTTATAACGGCGAAATTGGAACTCTTTTTGTGAACACCTAAAATATATTTTGAGAAATGTAAATGTAATTTGTCAACAGGAAACACACTAGGTAATTTAGAAAAGTTACACAAAATGTCAGACTGATGTTTAAGATTTATGTAACAACCCCATACATCTGAACAATATAACAAAATTGGGTTAATGGTGTGGTCAAAGACATGACATGCAGTTTTAATTGATGGTTGGAGTGAGAGAAAGTCACTTTTAAGTTTCCATAAGGCTTTGTTTGCCTTATTGTACAAGTCTTGTTGTGCACCAGTGAAAGAGCCAGAACAGGTAAACAGAACCCCTAAATATTTGGTAGCTTTGACACATCCAAGATGTACCCCATTAAGGGAAAAAGGCTCACTTAAAAATTTCCATGTTTTATTAAAAACATTTGTTTTGCTAATGCTTAAGCACCAGTCACTGCAGAAATTTTGCACAGTTAATTTTGTTCTGCAGACCTGAAGCTGAGTCAGACAGCAGTATAACATCATCTGCATACATTAGACAATCAATACGCATATCATTTAAAAATAGTGGACTTGGTGAATCCATAAGGTAATCTGGAATGTCATTAATAAAGACTTTAAAAAGGTTGTGGCTTAAAACATCACCTTGTTTGACTCCAACACTGGAGCAAAAAAAACTTTGTTAATTCATCACCCAACTTGACACACAGTGTAGACTTGCTGTACATTTCTTTAAGTAAAGTAAGAAATAAACCCCCAATATTAGCTTTTAAAAGCTTAATGTATATCGCTGAATGAAGAACACAATCAAAAGCTTTGTGAAAATCTATGAAGCATGCATATACTTTTTTATTTTTAGAAAAATATTTATCTAGTAGAGCTTTTAAAACAAATACATGATCCGAAGTTCTTGCGTTTTTAGAAAAAACAATCTGGAAAGGACTAATAATGTACATGTATTATTGACAGAAATCCTAAAATTTTATGACCTTGAACAGGAAAGTCAAGGTCAAGGTCACAAGTGAAGGTCAGAACTCAGTAGAAGTCATCAAGGTCTATACAAAAACTAAATATGGGGTCTGTACCTCCTGCCTCTGTTTACGTGTGGCCGCCTCCTCAGCTTCGCGCTTCTCTCTCGACTCTCGCTCCTTCGTTTTCTTGGCAATTCTGGCTTCTTCTGTCATGTGGTGTACAAACCATTCTATATTTACAACGTTATCCAATACACTGCCTGTCAATTTTAAATTATAAAGAGAAAGATTAAAATAATGCTTAGCCTTGTTTCTCAATCCAACATAATTTTATTGTGTTTGTAATATGCGCTGTCCTTGTTGTTGAATAAATAAATTTTAAACTAAAACAAGTATCACGTTTAGTCCGCACAGTGTCTGCTGTGTCATTACCAAAAAAGTCAGAATCAATCATTCCAGTTTCAATTTCTAGATTTAAAGATGGGGCAGACTCCTTTTTTTTAGAAACAAAAACTTACTCTTACACTCAAACATCTTATAGCTGCAAAGAGTATAGTTAAGGTTAAAAGGGGGAGAGCTATTTTAAAAATCTTGAATCAAACAAATACTGATATTTTGTTAAAGAGAAAAGAAGTTCTAGCAAATGTTTTGATGTAGAAAATGGAGAAATGTTTGCTTTTGATACTTGTAATGAATCAAAAACTAAACATTTCAATGATAATAGTTCAAATAATGATCACAAGTGTCAAAATATGAAAGAGAAATTTGATTTTATGGATTAATGACCAGGAAAACCATAACACTATTAAAACTCCTGAATCAATATAAACATATTTTCACCAAAGATCTTAGTGAATTGGGGCTTACTGATGCTTACCACCACCAAATTGAAACAATACCCGGGGCTCTTATGTGTCAAATAATCCAACATAATGCCACGGCCTAATCAAATATTATATCCGAGTTAAGACGGAAATTTTTAATTAAACCTTTTGTTCTTTTTTACCTCTATCAACATAAAGAACATCTGCTTGTTTTGAGGGATTATAAAATATTAACTCATAAAAATGGAACAGTCCCCTAGTAACATTTATTTGTTTAATATTATTGGTCAAATTCAGAATTGTCCATAATCCGGTATAAAAACTTTTGTCTTGCTGGATACCGCACATAGTGCAGATCCAGGAGACATTAAAGTATAAAAAAAATAAAGTTATTTTGGTATACTTTCAGCCAACAACCAAAGACCCTGGTCACTTCTGTTCCCCTATACTGTACCGTACCATCTCACGAAAATGTGCAGTATAAAACTTGTCTAACAATGAAAGAACTTAAATATGTTGATCACTATGCACCTAAAAAAATTTGCAAAAGAAGCTTGTCAGCAAGGTCATCTTGTAGATTCTTTATCCTATTTTAGCACCAACACCAATCCATTTAAATTCACAAGTTCGGACTACCGCATTTTATCTCGAGAAGAATTCATTAACCACTACAATAAACAGAAACCACTTCAACTACGCATTTCATACACACCATTAAATACACCGTAAGTCATCAGGAAAACTTTTGGACCATCTCCCACATCTACTTGCTATTTGCCATCTTCAGATATACCAGCTATTACAACTCCTGTACCCAAAGCACCAAATTTAGATCAAAAGAATGTAGAGGCCATATTCCACGTTTTCGAAGAACATACAAACACAAAACCAGTTATCGATAATTAAGTTCATCAAAACAAAACCGTATCAACAACCGTTAGGGACAATCTCATAGTTGAAGTTGATTTTCTAGCCACCCAACTTGTTCACCAGTCATACCTACACCAAATTCACCGTCACCAGTTCAGCAAATAACTACCAAGGACAAAAAGATTGACGCACAAGAAACTATCAACATTTTACCAGATATACTTTGTTCAAACACTGACAACATTAAAAATTTGAAATACATTAAAAACATGGATAATCTTGATAATACTGATAGTTTCGACAATCACCCGCCCGCAAAATGGAATATGGTACCAACTGGGAAATCCGCTAAAAAGAATACGGCCTCCATTAAATCTTCGGGTTCATCTTCTTCTACTTCATCTAGTTGATCTTCATCATTTTCATCTTAAGGTACATCAGATATGTTGAAATCAATTTTTGCTGCTGTATATAAACTTACTAAAGTAAATGAAAAAGTCGTTGAAAAAGTTGACAATTTGTCCGAACAAGTAAATTCACTGAAATTTAAAGCTACTGGTCTTAGAACTGCTATAAAAAATCAGAATGAGGAAATTGTGACATTAAAGAATCCGAAACCCGTTGCTTCACCTAGATATTCATTATTTTACGGTACTACAAACAAAAGATTGATTGATTGAATATTGTTTAACGTCTACTCAGCAATATTTCAGCTATATCAAGACGAGAACAAGTTTGTTGATAAATAATCACTTTGGGGTATGGAAATGGCCATGGGACGGGAAATTCTGACTGCCACTGTAAAAGTAGGGTGAAATCATCAAGGGCGGGGAATTTAGCCTTGTAGCCGATCACCTACGGACCACCCCAAAAAGGCTTGCTACAAGGGTTCTTTAACGTGCAGGAAGCGTGGCATTTCTTCCAACACGTGGACCTGAGTTTACATCCCATCCGAAAGATGGGTTGTGTATTTATTAATCCCGCACAACCACGGAATGGGTCCTATTTCTATATCCCGGGACCCTCGGGGTCAGCCTCCGTTTAGGAGGGGTCACACCCCGCAAGCCGGAGATACTGGGTCCTATTTCTATATCCCGGGGTTCCCTCGGGGTCCTCTGTTAGGATGGCTCATACTCCAAGCTCAGAGGATGCTGCGGGCCTATTCTTCAGCCGGGACCGCGCACGGCGGCAAACAAAAGAAGATCCGTTTTACCCGAAAAATGCAGTTCCAAGAAATCCAAGATAAGTTCACCATCATAGCAGTCGTTTTCCAAGAAGTCTGTCAGCAAGTAATTCAACCTTCATCAGTAACCTTTTTGTACATTATGTTTCTGCTAAACTGTCACTAACATTCCGTTCTATATTGAACATTATCCCATTTATTCATTCAATATATTTCATGTATTGCATTTAACTTTTATATATCCGTATTCTATATTGTTCTATTTTCATGCTGTTATTCCCCTGAAAATATATTTGACATTTGTGAAGACACAAATTTTAAGGGGATATAATGTAATATTAGGGATTTTGTATCCATATGTCAGCTTTAATGGCTCTATAGTGTGTTCTTAATTGGGGAGAAGTTTTTTTGGTCACTTTTGGTAAGTGCAGAAAAATATCACAAATATCATAAATGAAAGAATATCCCCTTGAATAGAAGTATTTTAATTATGGTGTCAATGAAATGACCACTGATGATGAAAGTGCACTGTTTTACAAGAATGGACTTAAAAGTAAAGAGAGCAGTTTTTCAAGGTGTTTACAATTCAAGAAACACAACACAGCTAAGATATCAGCTAAAAACCAAGGCAATAAACACTGCGGATTTCTGATAAAAATAGATTTTGAAAAAAAAAATATTATACACAAGGTACAGAAATATAAGTTAATAAAATACATGCATATTCTCTATTTTTTTTTTCGTCTTTTTGCGGATATTCGTATTTAAATTCAATCCAGCTGCCTCGGATTTGGCCATTCGTTTATCTTAGCCAAATTTGTTTACAAAAATAAAGTACTTTAATTTGCATTACGTAAAATGAGGTTCATTACATTTAAGATTAATTTAAAGACTAATTGTTTCCCTGGAAACGCGACGCCAGTAAACTCAATTTGCGACCATCAAATCCCCGATTGATGCCTCCAAATCTTCAAATACAATACAGCTATCTCCTAATTTTAACTATGCCTTCCAACAAAAAGACGAATTCACTGATGCAGTATGTTTTCAACCAGAAAATGGTTGAAAGTAAGTAATTAACTCTTTGATCAACCTTTCTGATGTGTTGGTGGTAACAAAACTGATAGGGTAGTCTTACAGAGCCCGAATAAAGTATACACATCTTTGTTTATACAACGTGGTTGAGACCTCAGGGGCAAGCACTATTTCATGAAGCTAAAAAACAATTTTTATCCATTTCTAGGGACGTATAGCATTCCAGCTAGCTTTCGCATTGTCTGGTTGTTTTATCGTTTTACGGTAAAACAGACATTTCATGCTGTTGATTTTATTTTTTCTGTGGGTGTCAACAATTGGAATTAAACAGATATGACAGAAAGAATAGATCTATTTTTTCTCGATGGAAATACCTTACAGACTTTTAGCTTTTGCGTCAAAATATCAGTTTGCAAAAGCTTACATTAATAAGATAATGACTTAGATGTTGAAGATTTGTTTATAAATGTTGATGATTATTTAGCATTTTTTCTCCGTATGCTTTTGATGCATGTGTTTTCTACTGTTCTCAAAGATTTTGATTTCGTGAAGTTTGTCCAGATGTGAACAGTTAGAGCTAAAAACATATTTACGAACCGATTTAAACAGAGGCAAGTAAAATTTCAGTTAAAATGCCGACATGTTTGTAACAGAATCTCATATAGGCACAAAACTTTTGCGGTCGTATTATGGTAAAGTGAAGATGTCATTTCACAGTAACTTCGGTATTTAGTTATTTCAATGTCATCCACATTTTCTGTGCCGTTGTTTTTACCTGCGTCACCAACGGTGACCGCAGGTCTAGGAGCCGCTCGACTCCGTCCGTCCGTCCGTCACGCTTTGGGGGTACCAAGTTTGTGTAATCTGAAACTTCGACACCTTTAACCCGATACTTTTGAAACTTTGCACAGTTGTTCTGGACACATTGAAGATGTGCACCTCCCCTTTTGGTGAGATCTGGATAAAAATCGTCGAATTTATCTATTGTTGAACTTGGTCATTTTTTCATCAAATTTTAATATTACGGTACTGAGTTTTTGTAATCTGAAACTCAGACACCTTATACCTGATGCTTTTGAAACTTTGCACAGTTGTTCTGAACACATTGAAGATGTGCACCTCCCCTTTTGGTGAGATTTGGATAAAAATTGTCGAATTTATGCATCGTTGAACTTAGTCATTTTTTCATTAAATTCATTAAATTTTAGCATTACAGTAGTGAGTTTGTGTAATCTGAAACTCTGACTCCTTATATCTGGGGCTTTTGAAACTTTACACAGTTGTTCTTGATACATTTAAGATGTGCACCTGCCTTTTTGGGCAGATTTGAAAAAAAAATGTCAACTTTATGCATTATTGAACTTAGTCATTTTTCAGCTATTTTAACATTACAGTGCCTGGTTTGTGTAATCTGAAAGATTAACATTTCTGACTAAATACCTTTGAAAGTTTTTACTGTTGTTTGAACTTATTGGTGATGTGAACCTCCCCTTTAGGCCAGTTTTGATTTAAAAAAATGTCAAATTTATCTATTATTGAACTTGTACTTTATTCTATCCTATTATATCATCATGGTACTCAATCTTTGTCCAGAGACGTGGCAGAGTTTTGAACGTATTGACCATGGGCAGCTATTCTTGAATTTTTGAATTGCTTTCATATGTTTTCTCATAAAGATTCAAAGTATGTGTTATTTGAAACTCAGATATGGTTTTCACCATTGCTGAAGTGATATGGACTATTTTCATTTTATGCTTTGTTCAACTTTGTACATTTAGTTTTGTTTTTTTTTCTTCTTTTTTGTCTATTACAGTAATAGGGCATCTTTGCTAGCCAAGGGTTGCAATCAACTTATCTCCTCTTCACCCTTGGCAGATTGAGCCACAATTTGTGAAACATCAGTTTCAAATTATCTCTCTTTGAAGTAAGAGTTTCAGTATGATTTATTATAATGATAAATGATTATTTATTGCATCTAATAATACAACAATTCACAATACATTTGACTTCAAGGAAATAACCCTTCAAAAGTAAAGAAAGATAATTAAATCATGGAAATTTTGCAAAATAGAAAAATCACTAAACGCCATATTTTAAGTTTTATTGTTTTGATATATATTTAAAATCTGAATGTCTGGTAATAAATTGGCTGCAGTGAGGGTTAACTGCAACCAATCAAAGACGTGGATTTGAGACTACAGAAATCCTGCCCAGTAGTCAGTACTTCGGTGCTGACCTGAAAGCCGATTCTATTTGGAACCTTGCAATATCTAATTTTTTGTAAATTCTAAGGAGTATCTCCCTCTCGCAAAGCTCTGTCCTTAGCTAATTTTGGCGTTATATCTATCAGTTTTTAAACATTTTTGAATTTATGGTCTTCCAAACGTTTAGATTTTATCTGCACTGATGAGACATAATTTGTCGAAATGCGCATATGCAGAAAGTAAATTCACAGTGACTTCGGTATTTAGTTATTAGATGATTTTGGTTATTTGTTCTCTATCAGTTTTTTAACTCTTTGGGTTAATTGTCTTCCAAACGTTTAGATTTTATCTGCACTGATGAGACATAAGTTGTCGAAATGCGCACATGCAGAAATTAAATTCACAGTAACTTTGGTATTTAGTTACTTGATCTGCCATTTGGGTGAAGATGAGAGGAGCGGATCGTAACCCTTTGCTAGCGAAGATGGTAACAGGGTTGAACTTAATATAATCTCAATTATAACTTGCATTTGAAGACTTGTTGGTAATAAGTACTTGTTTGAATTGGTAAACCTATACATGATATTCTGTTAGATTGAAAAAAAAAACACTTTCTAAGTTGAACATGAGTGACGGTGACGCAGGTCCAGACATGTAATTGGTCTGGTGCTGGCGACTGTGGACCAGCATAACTTTGGTTCTAGTGTATGATTCTGGGGGGTTGGGCTTATCCGGGAATCCCGAATATTTTACTTCGTTTGGGAGACTTAATAATAATAATAATAACAACAACAATAATAATAATAATAATAAGAAACGGACCAAAAACAATAAGTCTCCACAAACTTCGTTTGAAACGGAGCAAACACAATATGTCTCCCAAACTTCGTTCATGGCGTTTATGGATTAAGACGTTCACTCGTTTGCTTGGTACGTCATATATTGTCGCGAAAATGCAACTTCCGGGTACAAAAATTGTTCCCGGAAGTATCAAAATTGAACGAGACTTACAGACCCTATATTGTAACTCGTAAGTTCATTGTTAAAGTAATTTTCCATTATTTCATCAGCTGGTTATTTAGATGATAACCATGACTCATTATCAGTGCCATATGTTTTTCATTGTTCAGGTTATTGCCATTGGAACCCTGTGTTGGAATCCCAAAAGGCATTACTATGTTGATAATTGATATAATTTCATTTATTCGTGAGATTCTCTGATATTCCTTAAGACTTCAAGGATGCAATGGATTCACCAACCTATACTCAGAATTAAATGTTGATATTCATGGGAGTATGGGACCCTTAATATTACATCTGATTTTGTATCGCCTCTTAAAAAGTATTTGTAATTTTCCCAACGTTGGGTATAAATAGGCCTGAAATCTATGTTTTACAACCCCATATCATTGACACTAGGGATGTCAACGAGTACTCGAATACTCGAGTATCGCTCGGAAGGTACGAATATCGAGTACCTAATTGGTACTCGAATACTCGGCATTAAATCACTCTCTTTGTTAATACGACTGCCTCCGTATTTCAGAGCATTACGCTTTAAAAAATAATAAGCACGTTACTTGCACCTAGATAGACACTATTTACTAACATAAATTAAACATTTAAAGAAACGTGTAGTCAGTCTATGCTACTTAAAATTCAAAAGCAAATATGTCCCCAAAAACTTTTTTGATCTGACATGATAAATTTCTTACAAGCTATTTCTGTATTAACAAAAACAAAAATTCTGAAAACAATCGAAACATTTTTGAATTTTCAATTTTATTTTCTCAAAAAAAATATTGAATTAAAAAATGCCTTGTCATCCCAAAAATGCAAAAATGATGAAAAGCTAGGATAACTGAACCCTCTGTCACATCAAGTGTACGACATGGAATCGATTTAACTAAAATATGTAGGTATATGTAGCTGAGCAGCCAGATTGTTACCTTAAGACGTATTTGCGGCTCAATAGTGCTTTTGAATAAATCGGCTGTTTGGTCATGTTTCTAATAACTAAAGAGCCGAAAAATGTACACTTTGTGATTAAATAATATTCTTTACTGAAAATTTGTTTATATAAGCGTTAATTGAGATTAAAGCAATTTGATTAATCAGACAAGCGTGTTAATAGACAAAAACAAGTTGTTAAAGAAAAAAACATGTATATAATTCCGATTTAATTGAATGTTGTTTAATCAACCCTTTGATTGGCTATAATGGTACACAGTAATTGGTGCTCCTATTAGGGCATATGAGCAGTATTGTAGTTATATATCTTTGAATGACAAGAATCTTGAAGTCAGTTATTTTTGGTATCCAAAGATCACCGAGTACTCGAGTATACTCGAGTATTGCAACCGAGTACTCGAGTGGCAATTTTCATACATTTTGACATCCATAATTGACACTTATGTAGAGATCCGTTATATTTGATGCTGATCTACGTATCACTTTATTCATTTATTCAACTGTTTTTGGGGATTTGTATCGATATGCAATCCGTTTTATAACTGATCTGCGAATCAGGTTGAATATCAATTGTTAAATTGTGTATCATTAATGTTTTGTCTTTGTTTTTCTCTGTTGCCGTCTATGCTGTCATTGATTTTTGTGATCATCACTTCCCTTTTTTCTTCTGCATTCTACTGCAATTGTATCTTAATACAAGCGAACTAAACATTGACTCTCATTCTTGCGAGAAATAAAAGTGACAACAAAAGTCCGAATCGATCAAAGGATTGATTGATTGATTGAATATTGTTTAATGTCTACTCAGCAACATTTCAGCTATATCAAGACGAGAACAAGTTTGTTAATAAATAAATCTTTGGGGTATGGAAAGGGCCATGGGACGGGAAATTCTGACTGCCACTGGAAAAGTAGGGTGAAATCGTCAAGGGCGGGGAATTTAGCCTTGTAGCCGATCACCTACGGACCACCCCAAAAAGAGCTTGCTACAAGGGTTCTTTTAACGTGCAGGAAGCGTGGCATTTCTTCCAACACGTGGACCTGAGTTTACATCCCATCCGAAAGATGGGTTGTGTATTTATTAATCCCGCACAACCACGGAACGGGTCCTATTTCTATATCCCGGGACCCTCGGGGTCAGCCCCCGTTTAGAAGGGGTTTCACCCCGCAAGCCGGAGATACTAGGTCCTATTTCTATATCCCGGGGTTGCCTCGGGGTCCTCTGTTAGGAAGACTCGTACTCCAAGCTCAGAGGATGCTGGGGGCCTATTCATAAGCCGGGACCGCACACGGCGGTCGATCAAAGGAAGAGACCAGTAAGGAAAATCCGTATAACATTCGACTGAATCAGGGAACTCAATCCGACACACAACATTTTTGGCAAGCCGTCATATTCCCGACTTGGAACGTGGCATTTTAAATAAAATGGTGGGTTAAACCAGGTTTAATGATGCATCAACTTCCCGCTTATATGAAGACTAACTATAGCTTCTGTGTGCCCAGATTGTGTTAAATGTCAAAGCCATAATATTGTCGGAGCAGACGCACTGGGTGTCGTATGGAAGGCTAAATTTCCTGCCCCTACCCATTTCTCCAATTTTCCAGTGGCAGTCAAAAGTCGTTGCCCAGGTTGTCCCTTCCACCTTTATTTCTTTCTTCTGATACTTCATTGAATTGATTAACTTGTTCTCGTCCTGATATAGCTGAAATATTGCTCATTGGACGTTAAACTCTAACTAATCAATCATTCATAATATTGTCAGGGGGCACTGCACTATTTCAATACGCCAATGTTTGACAGACCTCGAAAACAGTACTATAAAAATAGTGCCTTTTAATTTGTAGTAGAACGAGTTGTCTCAATTCACAAGCGCTACAGGGAGTACTTCGTTGTTTGGAATATGGTGTCCTTATTTGTTCCAGTTATATGTCCTCAACACTCAACTCAAACGCAAGAGCGCCTATTCACACATTCTGTTTTTGGTCACATAATTGTTAAAACCGTGACTGAATAAAGTGCAGGCACTTAAATGGGTATTAATCTGCCAAATAAAGTAACTCGGTTAATTGATACTATACTACCGGTAAGAAATGTTTTCGTTGCTCTGTGTTCATCAATAATTCGAAAGATTGCTGTATGTAGCCCAAAAAGTGTAGTACCCAGTGAACCATGGCGGTGTTCCAGCTTGGGAGAAACTTAACTGACCACACAACAGCATCATGTTCCTCTGGAACCACGTTGCCCCAGCCTCTTTCTGGTGTATATTCTGAAGCAACAAGACGTCATTTGATAGCTCATATTAGATTACATACCAGCGGGACATTTAACAGGACTTGGTTATAACATTGACGCTTGCGTGCAGCTAAAGGTCTGAACTTCGCGGGATTTTTAGCGTATTTAGCGACCGCTCGCTAAATAATTGTCAGCAATCCAGCTGGGAGCTGGATTTCTGATCTGCCAGTTTGGATTAAAGGATATCGGTTGGGAACCGAGGGAGTCATTTAGTTGTCACTTGGTGGGACCAGTGGTAACTAAATAAGGAAGGAAAGGAGTAATCTTGGGCAAAAGCTAGGAGCTTTGCCTCAGATTTAGTGTGTAATCGGTGTTTCTGACTTGAGTTAGGGCGAGACCCCTTGTGGGACAAAGGGTTGACCCCTTATTTCAAGGACCACGTGGTGGCCATCGGAGGGTCTGGTGGCTATTACCTGGTCAAAGGAACACCAACCCCATACATTTATAAATTAATTTACCTTATTATTTCCGAACCTAAGTACCCAATTCCCGTATAGCCTGCCCCTTATACTGAGTACACTTGCTTGCTGACTGCCCCTCCCGTGGCGGTGCGGCAAGCTAGTGCCCCTTTGTGCTTTATATTTATTTGTCCCTAGTGTATGTTTTAATTAAATAAAATTATATTCCCCTTGTAGTTTTATTAGTGTGTTGTTATTTTTTCCATTTGACTTGCACAGATTTGAGGTAAGATTTTTAATTGATATTATTGTGTATTTACCCTGTTTTATACTGCCAATATGACCAAAATCCAAATAAATAATTGTCCATTTGAGGATTTGACACTGCTGCCAGGAGTAGGGCAGAAAATTGCATGTCAGATATGGGACATGAGGAAGGAGAGAGGGGGGATTCTTCTTGAAGATTTAGTTGATATCACCCACCTCCGCCTGTCCCCAGCATTATTAGACGCCATAGATTTTGGGCCAGCTGATAGCATGGATAAAAAGCTGGCCCGAGAAAGTGATATTGGCGAGGAGGAACTGAGACACAAAGATAGGCTGGCTAGGGTAGACGAATTGATTAATGGGAGTAGAGCCGGCCGTCCCAGAGGAGGTGCTGACGGAATCGCCGGTTGACCTAGTGGTCCGTCCTGAGATAGACCCCCGAAGACCCCATCCATAAGGGGGCTCTACCAAATATTTAAATCTGAGAGATTTTCAAGGTCCCCCTCCCCAACTTATACAGATGAATACAGTGAGGAAGTAGGGTGTGGGGAATTAGATTCAGGCTTTAGGGAAAATCCGTCCCGATCCCGCAGGAGAGACTGGACACCTAGATACAGGGACACAGGGGGCACGTGATGTGAGGGCCCGTCGTGACCTGTATCATGCCCGGTCGGATAGGGGCCCCAGTAGTAGACATGAGTATAGGAGTGACAGGGGTGCCCGGGCAAGGGTAGAGGACAGGATGGGGGCTTTACAAATTGACACACCCNATACTGGGTCCTATTTCTATATCCCGGGGTTCCCTCGGGGTCCTCTGTTAGGATGGCTCATACTCCAAGCTCAGAGGATGCTGCGGGCCTATTCTTCAGCCGGGACCGCGCACGGCGGCCCCAGAGGAGAGGCCGAGAGCTGAGGCACGACGCCCTCCCAGGGGACCTATTAGAGATTATAGCCCTGATTATGACTTTCTGGAGAGGACACCATATCCGGAGTGCAGCCCACCGAACAGGGAGAGAGGGGACAAGGGCGGGAAGAATGATGCACTGCCCAAAACACTTAAGTATGACGCAAAGAGCAATTGGCAGGCCTTTTACGCCAAGTTTTCCCGGTATGCCGAAGTTAGTGAATGGACCCCTAGGGAGTGCAAGGATCAGCTGTGCTGGTGGCTCGATGGCAAGGCAAGTGAATTCTATGCACTCCTTGTGGAGAGAAACCAACACATGGCATATGAGGACCTCGTGCGAAAGCTCGAGAAGAGGTTCGGGTTTAAAGAACTTCCCGAGACCGCACAGGTCCAGTTCCAGAATGCCAAACAAACACCCGAGGAATCCTTGGAAGACTGGGCTGATCGTGTGCTGTCTCTGGCCACCAAAGCCTTCCGCAACCTTCCAGAACACCATATGTATCAGCAGGCAGTCATGAGACTATGCCAAGGTGCTGCTGATAAAGAGGCGGGCAATTATGCATCCAATATAAGGCCCGCCAATATTGAGGAGGCGGTGGACAAGATAAGGTGGCACCGGCATAACCACCAAGCTATAAATGGCCGGGGCAGCAGACGGGAAGTGAAATGTGTCAGCCCAGACACAAGGCGTTCCCATGAGGAATCCTACGCCGTCTGTTCTGCTTCCAAGTCATTTCCTAACAAGGGGGGATGGACGAAGGGTACCGGGGAAGGATTGAAAAGTTGGAGAATAAGGTGGATAAATGGCAGGACAAACTGGAGGGACTTTCCGAGCAGGTGGAAAGCCTCCAGAATCAAATCCCAAAGTTAGAGGGGCGCCCTTTAGCAGAACTACTGGGAACCCCAACAATGAATCGTGCCCAGTCCCGAAGCCCCTCACCCGCAAGTAAGGGATGCTTTTTCTGTGGGGACATGGGGCATTTCAAGAGGGAATGCCCAAGGTTAGAAAGATCCGGGTCCCCCAATCGTAGAGTGACCTTTGAAGAGCATAGGAGTCCTTTAAACTCCAAGGGGTCAGCTCAAGAGGCCTGAGCCAGACCCTACTTAAGGAGAAAGGTCTCAGTCAGGAAGAGCAAAGTAAAGGGGAAATTAATCTAAAAGAGGGGCAAGGGCAGACCTATGGGCAACAGGCTGGCACCAGGTCATTGAGCCCAGCCTGGTTAAGGCGGGGACCATTTGATAAGGTGAAAAGGCCAAGTTTCCTAGTATGGGCCCAAAGTACAGATGTTGAGGAACAAGAACCCCAGGATTAACCTGATGAAACCCAACCCATTGAGCAAAGTGAAAATCCTAGGGAGAGTGAAGAGGACCCCCTATTAGGATTGGAGTTAGGTTTGTCAGACGAAGAGGGGGAGACAACCTTAGTGGAGGATCAGTTAGACAACCCAAATGTGGATAGCCAAGAGGAGGAGGGTCTAGAGACCATAACTATTAGTCGGTTGTCAGGGGGTACCATGTACAGGGTGCCAGTAAGGGTGCAAGGTTAAGTCATTCACGCTGTAGTAGATACAGCAGCATAGGTTACCCTTGTATCCGAAGAGGTATAAAAGGCTTTAGAATATTCCCCACCAATTATAAAGGAAGTGATCATGAACACAGCAGGGAAGGGGCTCAGGATGAATGGATATTTGGCCGGGCCCTTTGAACTGGGGCCAGGCCATCTATGTGGCCCCCATTGAAGACAGTATGCTGCTGGGACTAGATTTTTTGAGAGAACAGGGGATAAACCTGGACTTAAAGGAANACCCTCGGGGTCAGCCTCCGTTTAGGAGGGGTCACACCCCGCAAGCCGGAGATACTGGGTCCTATTTCTATATCCCGGGGTTCCCTCGGGGTCCTCTGTTAGGATGGCTCATACTCCAAGCTCAGAGGATGCTGCGGGCCTATTCTTCAGCCGGGACCGCGCACGGCGGTATTAGGATTGGAGTTAGGTTTGTCAGACGAAGAGGGAGAGACAACCTTAGTGGAGGATCAGTTAGACAACCCAAATGTGGATAGCCAAGAGGAGGAGGGTCTAGAGACCATAACTATTAGTCGGTTGTCAGGGGGTACCATGTATAGGGTGCCAGTAAGGGTGCAAGGTTAAGTCATTCACGCTGTAGTAGATACAGCAGCACAGGTTACCCTTATATCCCTAGTCATCCCAAGTTCAACCATGACTGCTGTCGTTGCCCAGGAAACTTTTGTGGTCCCCCCATTCAGCGAGAAAAGTGTCAGGGAAGCTGGAAGGTGTACTGAGTGGAGATTACATGGTTGATGCAGCCACAAGGGGAGAATTATTAATTCCCCGAATTGCACATACTGCCACTAGGGAGCCAGTACTCTGATTGATTGATTGAATATTGTTTAACGTCTACTCAGCAATATTTCAGCTATATCAAGACGAGAATAAGTTTGTTAATAAATAATCACTTTCGGGTATGGAAAGGGCCATGGGACGGGAAATTCTGACTGCCATTGGAAAAGTAGGGTGAAATCGTCAAGGGCGGGGAATTTAGCCTTGTAGCCGATCACCTACGGACCACCCCAAAAAGAGCTTGCTACAAGGGTTCTTTAACGTGCAGGAAGCGTGACATTTTTTCCAACACGTGGACCTGAGTTTACATCCCAACCGAAAGATGGGTTGTGTATTTATTAATCCCGCACAACCACGGAATGGGTCCTATTTCTATATCCCGGGACCCTCGGGGTCAGCCTCCGTTTAGGGTCGACCCCACAGGTGAACTAAGCGTATCTGTTGTTGAATATGTCCATATGGACATAGCGGTTAAATCACGATAATTATAAACATCCGAACTCTCCCTCTACGTGGCGCTATGATCAGCGTTGTACCAGGATAACATCCGAGATTTTCGAATGGATATTGTAATGGTGGACCAGTAGCTTGTCTTTGCCTCAGAGGTAAGCAATCATTTTTATTATTTTTTTTATTATTATTTTTTTTTCATTGTGATTTTACTTGAAAGGAGACAGAATGTTTTTCAAGGATGTAAACAGCTTAAATTTGTCATGATTTCTTAAAATTTCGATTTATAAGGTATTAGTCAATGAAGCGTACCTGACTTCTGGGGTTGATCAACTGAAAATTTATTATCATATTGGTAAAAAACGATTGATTGATTGATTTTTAACGGCAACTTCAGCAATATTTCAGCTATATTGTGGCGAGAACTGTTAAGTAAGTCGAACAATTATAATAAATATTTAAAATATCATTAAAAAGCTTTATACAAGTAAAACAAGAGTGTAAAATATAAAAAAATATGAAAAAAAAATTATAGGAGAAATGTCAGTTTAACTGTTAAAATATTAGAACTATAAGATAAATCCGTTTAAATCTTACTAAATAAATTGATTGCTTTTAAAAATTGAACGATTTTGTCGACAGCGACGTTTGTAAATAGGTCTTTAAGACAATCAGCTGAATAAAAATCACGCCTGATTTCGGCATTATCTACACATTCAATTAAAACATGTTGAATTGTATGAGGACATTTGCATGGAATACATTCAGGTCGATCACCACTGTTGGGGATAAAACTATGTGTTGTTCTAGTATGTCCAATACAACATCTGGTCAACACTACCTGTTCTCTACGATTTTTACCGCTGGAACCGATTGGTTTACCGACATCTGACTGTATTCCATACAAGATATTATTTATTTGTGGATCCCATTTGGTCTGCCATAACTTTAAAATGTATTTGACGATTAAAGGCTTCATGTCAGTGTACGGTACTGGACAATCCGCCTTCTCGTCATCTAGTGCATCGTTGGCTTCCGGGTCAGCAACTGTGTTTCCATAGATCCCGACATGACTAGGGATCCAAACATACATGACCTCTTTGCCTAATCAACAAGTGATTTGTAGAATTCGGCAATTATCAAAATAATTGGGTGTTTTGTTTTCGACTTTCAATTGCCAATAGGCAAGAAAGTGAATCGGAACAGATCATGAATTTATTTGATTGCGATAAAGCTACAAATGTAAGTACAAATTTAAGTGCTGAGCCGCCGTGCGCGGTCCCGGCTGAAGAATAGGCCCGCAGCATCCTCTGAGCTTGGAGTATGAGCCATCCTAACAGAGGACCCCGAGGGAACCCCGGGATATAGAAATAGGACCCAGTATCTCCGGCTTGCGGGGTGTGACCCCTCCTAAACGGAGGCTGACCCCGAGGGTCCCGGGATATAGAAATAGGACCCATTCCGTGGTTGTGCGGGATTAATAAATACACAACCCATCTTTCGGATGGGATGTAAACTCAGGTCCACGTGTTGGGAGAAATGCCACGCTTCCTGCACGTTAAAGAACCCTTGTAGCAAGCTCTTTTTAGGGGTGGTCCGTAGGTGATCGGCTACAAGGCTAAATTCCCTGCCCTTGACGATTTCATCCTACTTTTCCAGTGGCAGTCAGAATTTCCCGTCCCATGGCCCTTTCCATACCCCAAAGTGATTATTTATCAACAAACTTGTTCTCGTCTTGATATAGCTGAAATATTGCTGAGTAGACGTTAAACAATATTCAATCAATCAATCAATTAAGTGCTGAGTAAATAGCGTTAGCTTCAGCAGTAAATACGGAACTATAGGATGGTAATCGGAGAGTTGCTGTACAGTCTCCAAAAACGGCTGCAGAAGCCAATCTGTTTCCATCCTTAGAACCATCTGTGTAAGTTTGCAAGTATTCAGGATGTTCAGATTTAATTCTTGCAAAGTCCTGCTGGATGACCAGAGGATTGGTATCAACCTTTTTGCGTTTGTGTAGTTCAAAATTAAATGTTGATTTTGGGTTCAGCCATGGAGGTTTTTTGGGAGTTTCTATAGGAGCTATTTCACCTTAATCATGTTGGCAGATTCAAGGTGTGGTTTGATTGATTGATTGATGTTTTACGCCAACTTCAGCAATATTTCAGCTATATTGTTGCGAGAACTGTTGAATATACTAAACAATTTTAATAAATACATAAAATATCTATATAAAACCATATAGCTTTATACAAGTAAAAGAAATGTGTAAAATGTTAAAAACATAATTAAAGATTGATTGATTGATTGATTGATTGATGTTTAACGCCAACTTCAGCAATATTTCAGCTATATCGTGGCGAAAACTGTTAA
>MJUU01016745.1:13430-27263 GCA_002080025.1 Modiolus philippinarum | reverse complement strand
AAAAAAAAAGAAAAACCAGTCGTCCTGCCGAGCTTAAAAATCGCAGTTTTTTACATATCATTATTGAAAATAGTGCAAATATGATCATGTTATGCATATTGTATGATTATTTGAAATTTATTTGTTGCTATCTAAACGATGTCCAATAAGTTGCTCAGTCAGGTATATGTCCAGCCTTTCTAATTTTCTTTTATAGATATCAGTCCCTTGTGGAAAACTTTGACGTTTCGGTCCGAACTGTGATTCAAGATTCTTATTTTACTGGGATGATCATTTCTTTTTACTCTCTACGACCTTTCAAAAGCAACTTGTGTAGAGTTACTAATTGACACTTAAGTAATGGTAAAAGAGGTTTGGTGTATCATTAAACATGTTTGACATTTCTTTTAAAATGCATGCACCAAGTCAGGAAAATTGCAGTCTACAGCGGTCCGGTGAATTTCAAGCTATTTTTCTTTTTACCTCTTTGGCTATTGAAATTTTGTTCGGTAATTTTGTTATTACCTCATTACCTACTATTGTTCAACATTCAATTAAATACAGACATATTCAAATACATATGGAATAAAGGACATTTTGTTTTTGATACGGACTTTATCACGACCAGTATCAAGTGAGCCCGTTAGGACGAGCTTGATGCGTTACGCCGTGATAAAGTCCGTATCAAAAACAAAATGTCCTATATTTCTTTTATCGGTAATTCACGAAATGATAAATAAAACTTTATAAAAAATAGAATAAGCTGAAATTTCTATTTTAGGACAATTTATCTCTTGTTTATTGCAATAATTAATAAGCATTCTTCATTCAACGTATTGCATGTATGAACACAAAGATAGTGCCAAAACATGACGTCAGCATATCAACCCGCATGCGATTCCTTCACAGTGACCCGATATTTTTGTGATAGTGTCCAGTTCGGTGATACTAAGAATATCAGTCCCTGTAGATCAAAGGAAACTCATACAAATTACCGATAAACTTTCACCATTAACTTAAGAAGAGTGAGTTATAATAGGTATTGCGTATTTTTTTGTCTTGGAACATTTCCAAGAAAGAAAAACAAAACTGTTTCAAATTACGTACCATGAACTTCTTTGAAATTTTGCAACCTAACTTGAAAGTACGGATCAAATTTGTAATGGCCCGAATCTTCATAAAGAATACTTGTTGTGGAATAAGAAGAACAAAACCAACACAAAAGAACGAGGCGTACTTCTTTAGGTCTTGGTAACACATGTCTTTTTGCTTTTTGGTGCTGTGACTTCGCTAACTTAATCTTTTTAAGCGAACGTATCAATAACTTATTTTACCAATTGATTTGATTCAGTCTTAAAAATACGTTATCATTACGTTCATGTCAAATTTAATAATTCAATTTAAATAAAAACGTCATTTTTTTCTAGTCTTTCACACTTGTCCTATTTCTAAGACAAATAAAATAGAGTATTGTTACCCGAGTAAGAGTAGGTAATGTCAACGATGACGTGCTCCAAGTACCTCACTTTTCTGCAGGGCTGATTATAGGCATATCGAATTGTTAATGTATCATCGTTAAACTTGCAATTACTTGAAGACCTATGAAAAAGTATTAAAATTTGATTTTGACAATAATAAAAAGAAAAACAAAAGGTAATGTGAAGATTCATTACTTGCAGTTATGAGCATACATGTATAAATTTAAACATTTGTTCAAGAAAATCATTTAAGTTTCTATTCCCATTATAATACTTACACGGCACATTCGAAATCTAAACTGCAACTTCCAAATTATTTTATAAATTAAAACAAAACATACACGTGATTGCACTCAAATGCTATCATTAATCTCTTTGGTTAACACTCAGTAATATTTGAATAAACTTTTTATGAGAACTTTGCCGATTTTGGTTTTCCATTCAGATCACATTTGTTATTTGTTTTCTATCAGTTTTATCCATCTTTGAGTTGATGATCTTTTAAATGATTAGATTTTATCAGCACTGCTGAGACAGAAGTTGTCGAAATGGCCATATGCAGAAGCAAAATTTACAGCAAGTTCGGTATTTTAGTTATATGTTATCATTGGGTTGATGCCTCTGCTGGTAGACGGATATTCACCAGCCCAGAAGTCAGTATTTAACTACTGTCCCGAAAGCCAATGTACTTGGATACTTGCAATATCTATATTTTGTAAATTTTGTTTAGAACGAAGGAGTATCTCCCTAATTTTAGCTCTGTCCTTAATTGATTAAATCGTATTAGTTATTTGTTTTCTATCATGTTACAAACATATTAAAGTTGATGGTCAGCCAAATGTTTAGATTTCATCTGCAATGAAGAGTAATAAGTTGTCCAAATGGCCATATTAAAAACATTACAGCAAGTATTTAGTTATTATGTAGAAGTGACGCATCAAAATATAGAAACGTGAGAAAATTTATAAACCAATTGATACTCACAGTGATGCCCGTTTCTCAACACTACATTGTTGTTGTTTAGGCACTTTTTTCCAATGTTTTGCTTGATAAACAAGATCTCCTGCGTCTATCAAACCAAATCCCATTCTGCAGGATGCTTGAATGAAAATGAAATAATGCATTATATGTCATAGAACATTCCCGACTTCAACCGAGCCGCACACAACTCTATGTAGCCCTGTATAGATAATCTGGTTCTGTTTTATGTATTGATATATTTGTTTGTTTATATTACTTGTTCAACTCGTAATTTATGATATAACCAACCTCAGACTGAAATAATATGAAAAAGAAAGGAAATGGGGTAAATGTCAAGGAGACAACATCCCATATCCAGGTTAAAACGACCCAAAACAAAACATCTAGGGGTCACAGTACGGTCTTCAACATAGTGAGGAACCTCACACCATATAGCAAGCCCTAAATGGCCCTAAAAAGGCAAAAAGGTGAATAAATCAATGGTAACAAACCACATCCAATAACCCAAATATCAAGAAACTAAAATTTTATAAGAAGACAAGGACAAGCCAATGACCAACATATTCCTGACTTGGGACAGGCGCAAAAATTGCGGCGGGGGTAAACTCGTTTTCTTGGATCCAAACCCTCCCACTATGTGTGGTGAATGGCTAAACAATAAATACACAAAAGACTCACAGTAAAAATCAAACTAGAAAAAAGTCCAACTTATCAAGACAAATACCCTTACAATGAAGTACATAAAACAGGAAGACAATACACACAGGTACTGTCCGACAAATGCTCGCAGTTACTAACAGCTAGCTAAGGACATAATTTCCGTTGACTATGCTATCAAGCCTTCTTACATATGAAACTTCAATTGAATTAGCCTGTATCTCCCTCCTGACTACTGTTTTTATTCAAAGAATGTTGTCAAATATATCATTCAAAGCTTTTAGAAAAATACATACATTTCTGCTTATAATCAATTTAAATGAACAAGGCAGTCTTTTGAAAACGTACGTGATACTGGGTGAAATGGTATACTAAGACCTGTAGGGCGGTCATTTGATTGAGGTACTAGTCAATTTTAGAATTTGAAATCAACATTTCATTCTGATAAACCAATATGATTTATGATTCAACTAAAATATAGGATAAGTATACACGAGACAAAATCACAATTTATACAGGTAAAAACCAATAATGGTACAACTCTTTTATGTTGATTTTATTTTAATTCCACAAATTTGTGCACAATGTTCAACTAAGATTTGCAATGGCTAACATTCAAATTGCTATCGGAAAAACTAACACTGTAATTCTCCTAAAACCAATAGATGTATGGACACCAATTTAGTTCATTTCGGCTTGATTTAAGATTAATGAAGACACTGTACCAAGAAAAAACGTTACCATTTAATTTTCTTTGTTTTTGGATATGTTGTAGTTCTTTATTAGTTAGTTGTTATGTAAAATTTTCAAACCCCCTTTCCAGGCTTTTTCTCGAGATATATAGGTCAAGAGTTACCTGCCCCTTGATGTTTATGGGCATTAACAACAATGATCTTTTAGGGTGAATTGTAATGTGCATGTTGTTAGTAGGGGAAAAATAACAATCAGTGGTATAAGCTGTAACTATTGACTATGTGATAACATAGAATAGACTTGAATCTTGGCACCTCGTAGCCTTAAAATGTCTACAATACTCCTTTAACTTGCAATTTTTTGACACCCTTTTGGCCCTTGCCGGAATATATTTCAGAACATGAAAAACAAATTGTCATGCAAAATTTGATCTTTTTTTATCAGATCAAGGACGTATATTTATATTATTAATATACGTCCTTGATCAGATATATTAATTGAAATGACAACAATAAAATATAAAAAAATTAGAATAGCAAACCAGGCATTTAAGAGATCTACAAGCATTGAAAGTTGACAGCATTGCCCCCTCCCCTGAGAAAATATTGCCGTCATCAGAACAAAAAGCGGAAGCGGTGTCGATCAGCTGTGCATGTACAGCACTAAAACCAAACTACCATAGTCATGTGATTGTAAAACAATCATCACTTGACTAAAACAGGAAGTTGTAGCTAGGTTGCACCTTCCGAACCGGAAGTAAAATAATTTTCTTGCCTACAGCCAAAAAAATAAGTGGTCATTTACAAATTCCAATTGAATTTGTATTATACTTTTTGATACCTCGACTTGTGACCCCGCAGGTGTCCTGTAGAAATATTAAGGAGAGCATATAAGAGACCAGATTTGACTTAGTGATTAATTGTTTTCTATTGACCACCATTTTGACCAGAAAATTACCTAATAATCTGTATATAGATATAATTTAGATGACTATATGAAGGAATTGATATTTCTCATACTCCGTTGTTCCGAACTTCTCAGGAGTGATCTTTATAAAGTGAAAGTCACCAGTGCCTTGTTCTTGATTATTTCTATCTTGTCTGCGTTAATTTTTTTGAAGGGGAGAAAGCTTTTGTTGTTCTTTGGTGATTTAACTTTCCCTTAAATTTATCCTTCCTTCTCCTTTTCTTGTCCTTTTCAGTGCATTTTTTCCTTTTCTCAACACTATCTCTCTATCTGATTTACTTTTTCCAGTTATTTTCCGCTTTTCAGTCTTTTTAATTGTTATTTCATTATTATTTCCCCTTTTCTAAAGATATTTAAAGATTATCTCCCTTTTTTCATCCCATTCGGAGCAATTTAAATTTTTCCCGCCTTTTTCTGTTTCCATAGCAACGTTCGCCATTTTGACATTTTTAAGACAAAAATTTTGCTATACATGATAAGTAACCTTCCTGTGAAATATCGTTCCATTCTGTGCACTTTGATTGATTGATTAGTTAGAGTTTAACGTCCAATGAGCAATATTTCAGCTATATCAGGACGAGAACAAGTTAATCAATTCAAAAAATTGAAAGTATCAGAAGAAAGAAATAAAGGTGGAAGGGACAACCTGGGCAGCCACTGGAAAATTGGAGAAATGGGTAGGGGCAGGAAATTTAGCCTTCCATACGACACCCAGTGCGTCTGCTCTCTTTAGAGAAATATAGAAGGGGTCTTTATACTGCATGGAGCGTGGCGTNCGTCTGTTGCTTAACCGAAAGTGTTTACACCCATTCACTAGCTTCTTTCATTGGTGGAGGAATTGCCACGCAATCGATAAAATTGGTTGTCATCCTGGTTTCTGATTCTATTTATTGAATTCTTGAAAATATGTGCCGAGATTTGTCTATAACCATCTTTATTTTCGCGGCAAAATTGTTAATGTTCATTTCTTTGCAAAGAGGATGCCCTAAAATTTTGATATCATCATAAGATTCATCCTCCCAAGTCAGGTGTTCTGAGTCCACGTTTCTCTGCATAGGGTTTGGTTTGATGATATTTTTTTATTGATATTCTACGACATTCCGAATCAGTAGAAAAAAGGGGAAACGGGGAATGTGTCAAAGAGACAACGACCCAAAGGGGAGTAATAACAACTCAAAGGCACCATAAGATCTTCAATGAAGGTGAGAAAACCCCACACCCAACGGCAGGTCGGAGTCGGCCCCTGAATAAAGAGTAATCAAGTTCAACGAAATAAACATCATCCTAGACTCCTATACTAACTAGAAAAAAGACAAGACACACAAAGGCTTAATAAATTTCCTGACTTAGGACAGTGCATATTTTCTTTGTTCCACCTGTATATATTTACAAAACTATATATTTGTATTAATCAATTTATATGTTTGAATTTTAAAGTTAAGTTACAAAAAAAGGAATGACCATAAGTAAAGTATCGTCTATGTTATGCATATATTGTCACTGGCTGCCTCATACCAGTTTCCCAATACTAGTAACTATCTAATTTATCGGATCAGGAGTACTGATGTTTGATAATGTTTAACATTTTTCTTTTTTTTTTCAGTTTTAATTTTTTTTTAATTTTTATTTTTTTTTAAACAGCCATGTCATATTTTGTCCTCTTAGTCATTGGATATTGATTTTCAATTATATTAAAAAAAAATAAAAACTGCCAAATTTTCTCGCTAAGCTTATAGTAGCAGGATTTGAAGCTGATAGCCATTTACAAAAAATACACTTTACAGATAAAGGTTAATTTAATAAAACAGGTATATACATATACATTCTGTTAGTATGAATAATTTATTACTTTACAATTAAATTAAACTCGATATTCTTCCATTGTGCAATAACTATTCTCTCTGGGCTTTAAAAAGTATTACGGTGCATTAATTATTTTCGACGAATAAAAGTACTAAAACTCTATAACTTGTCAATTTTTATGAGTTATGAATTTCAAAACAAGAATTTTCCAGGAAAAAATGAGACGTCAATGACTGTAAAAATGTAGAGAAACATTATGCTAGTAGTACTTTGGCAGCATGTCCACAAAAAGACGTTTACAGATTTGGTCCGGATAAATCTCTTTATAACGAAATAACACTAAGACTAATATTTATGATGCACACTATAGTGTTGGACGTGCATAATAAATGTCATAGGTATTTTGTTTTATAGTGTTGGACGTGCAGAGGTATAGTGTTGGACGTGCATCATAAATGTTAGAGGTATTTCGTTACAGAGAGGTTTATCTAATAATGTATAGAAAGATGACAAATGTCATCATATCAAGTTATGCAAAATACATTCAAGAAATCCAGAGTAATCTAGTCTTGATTTACGATTAAAAAAGATTTTGTGAATGAATGATTTTCTTCAAGCACCTTCAAGCCCAGAGAAAAGCGTCTTTTGATTTTGGCCACTTTTTTCTATTTAGGCACTTAGTATCATATTAATCTTAAATGTTGAAACTAAATATATTATACACATACTGTCTGCATTTGAAGATGGTACACTAGATTACCACACGAAGGAAGTATATCACCCGAGACGGTAGTGTGGTAATCTAGTATACCATCCTTAATTAAAGGCAGCATGTGTTATATTGACTATATTACTACTTCAAGTAACGTCAATGACATCACTATACAATTTAAGCAGGCGGTATACTCGACAGAAGGGTGGTAAACTCAACAGAGGGGTGGTATACCAAAATCCACCTTAGGGTTAACCAATCAAAATTATGGAAATTCATGTGAAGTAAATTATATTTTCATTAACCGGGTTTTTCGTCGGAAAAATCCGGTTATTAAAATGTCGAAAATTGCGGGCGGACGGCTGCCAAATGGGTACATCATTTGTCCGGAGCAAATCTCCTACAGTATTTAAGATAGAAAGTTTTTATTTTGCAGATCAATAGTACATATATCAAAGGTGTGCATGGTACTTTGATTTTGATTTTTGATAATTTATGTAAAAAATATCAGTTGTTGAACTTAGTCATTTTTACTTCGAATTTTTAACAATAGGGTACCCCCTTTGTCCGGAGCAAATCTCCTACGGTATTTGAGACAGAAAGTTTTTATTTTGAAGATCAATTGTACATATATCAAAAGTGTGCGTGGTACTTTAATTAATTTATGTAAAAAATATCAGTTGTTGAACTTAGTCATTTTACGTCAGATTTTTAGCAATAGGGTACCCCCTTTGTCCGGAGCAAATCTCCGGCAGTATTTAAGACAAGAAGTTTATATATTGCAGATCAGTTGTACATATATCAAAGGTGTGCATGATACTTTGATTTTGATTTTTGATAATTTATGTAAAAACTATCAGTTGTTTAACTTGGTCATTTTTACATCAAATTTTTAACAGTAGGGTACCACCTTTGTCCGGAGCAAATCTATTGGTACATCATTTGTCTGGAGCAAATTTCCTACAGTTTAATGAACAGGAAGTTTTTATAATGCAGATCATTTGTACCTGTATCAGAGGTGTGCACAGTACTTTTATTTTCCTTTTTGATTAAAATCCAAGTTGCTGAACTTTCAGAAATAGGCTACTTTGGTGGAAGGTTTGATATTGAAAATTAATGAAAATTATAAGTACATTTCAAATATTCAGGGTCAACCCATGTGTAAGATAAATGATAATGTGTTAGTAAGGTGAGCTGCAAAGGTAGAATACTATAGTATATGATTCCGAATGCCAACAGTGATGAAAATCATTTTTAAATCTGCTAACATCGGAAAATCCAGCAAGGTCTTCGGCTGGATTTGAACCCCTGCTTGTTGTCATCTATGGCAACACCGCCTGCACTATGTCCCTAGACCATTCGGCCACCTAAGCTATATAAAAATATAGCTTTCGGTAACCGGGTCATTCCTCCTCATAGGAAATCTAGAGTTGTAACATAGTACACGATGAACATTGGGTAGGTAGGAAATACATAGAAGAAGGATAAGGTTGCAACAGGTAAGATACATTAGGTATATAGATAATAGTGTTGCACACAGCTCTATATAATATGAATTATAATGCTATATTTTAGAACATACAGAAATTTCTAGAATTTAAATTTAATATTTAACACATAGAATTTTCTAGGGGTTTTCCTTACATAATTTTAGTCATGTGATAATTAGTTGATTAGAATGTTCTAGTTGTATCTTGTGAAGATTTTCTTGGAAAGAATAGATGTATTTATATAAGGTAGCAGAAAAGGATTGAGGCAGTCAGTTTTATAAGTTTATACAGGATTAATAAGTTTATACAGGATTATTACGCACATCTTTTGTATTGGAAATTGACTTCAATTATCGTGAATCTATTATCAACTATTTAGTGAGGATTATAAGGACTATTCTATTGGACATTTATTGGTGGAATTAAGTGAACTATTCATTTGGATTATTACTTGGACTTCATTATTGTCAGATAAGTCATATATTGTATACTTAATTTGTAAAATTATTATTTTTCATCTAATTAAAAAGTTAATTTTGAGCCAATTTTGTTTTATCTTTGCTGACTTCAATTTACAATTATTTATTGGTCGTTTCTGCCACATAACAGTGAATGCACATCTGAGAATAGAAAATTAAATCTACAATTCTAATATTCAATATATATTTCAACAATTCTGAACTACAAATACAGTAATCAACTTCAACCTAGTGTTTACATGTTGATTTACCAGTTTGTCGATTATTCACAAAGCAACCATTTACAATAAACACACGGTTTACATTTGCAAAAGTCTAAAATAAAGTTTTTTTTGCCACAATTGTTTTTAGTTTTGTCTAAGCTGACAGTATTTTGACCCCCTCAAGCCTTTTTCACATATCTACATCCTCTCTGATGAAATTCTAATTGTGTAGCTGAAAATGTTAACCACTTTTTACGAATTGCGTTAAAAGTTTAATTACGTTTACTAATTACTACGAGTAAAAGATGACCGTGATGCTCACAGACTTACTATATTTACATTATAAATTAAAGAACTAATCATAACTTGTAAAATCACTTCTGTTTTAACTAAACTAAACACATAGGCATAGACCATAAAAGTTTATGGTAAATGAGCACAACCATTTGCAATATTGATAACTTTGGATCAGTGTCCAATGTTGAAATTGCCTGTTTGTCAAATCGTTTTCACCCTGCGAATAAAAAATGTTTAGTTCATGATATTATCAACACATGTCTGCCCAGAACACACAAAGAGTGAAATATTAATTAAGTGTGTGAGAAAAAACGCCAATAAAGTGTGTGAGAAAAATACCAATAAAGTGTATGAGCAAAAAACGCCAATAAAGTGTGTGAGAAAAAACGCCTATAAAAGTTGTGAGAAAAAAACGCTAATAAATTGTGAGAGCAAAAACGCCTATAACCAAATACTGTATTTACTGTGATTTAATTTCTGCTGATGGCTATTTCAATGTTTGTTTTCAATGAGTGTGTTTCAACGTTTGTCGCCTCTTGGGTGCGTTTCAATGTTTGTCGCCTCTTGAGTGTATTTCAACGTTTGTCGCCTCTTCAGTGCGTTTCAACGTTTGAAAGACTATAAATCAAAAGGTGCATAGAGAACAAACGACCAACAGGACAGAAACGAGTACAGCAAAAAATGAGAAAAAGTCTGCTGAGGACAACATGAACATGATAAATATCTTATCGACATATCAATTAAAAGTCATATATCCAAATTTGGGTTACTGTGCGATTATCACATTTCGCCATATTTTAGTCAGCAAATTCAGAACTCAGTAACTGTCTCCTGAAAATATTATATAATTCTCAAATAATTTGTACAGCCAACAGTGTAATGTTACTTTCTGAAAGTGATTAAATGATGTCTGATATAATACACAATGTTAAAACAGTGTTTATTGAATATAAATGGATTAATAATTCATACGAGCATAAAGTATGCATTTGTTTAAAGTGATTAAGATATTATATACAAACCAAATCTATATCAGTTTCGAAACAAACAATGTTCTAAAGTATTTGCTTCACCGTCTGCACTTTCATTTTTCTGCGTTTATACATAATTTAAATGGCCACTTCTTTTTGGAATCGTGGTAAATGTCTGTAAAAACCGTGCTTGTACAAAAATTTTATTTATTTATTCAACATTGCAGACAAAGAACCCATTTGGGTTATGACAACATTTATCAGCAATATCTACATATGACAATTCAAACATTTATCGCAATATGTACATTTTTCTCTTTGATCTTACTGACTGATATTGTCAGTATCTCCGTACTGACCTGATACAAGAGAATATCAGGCAATGACGTCACAAATTTGACGTCATGATTCTTATGACGTTGCCGATAATATACAATTATAGCACTTCCACGAGATCAATATGGGGTTTAACGGAGCAATAAAGTAATATTGAACGAGGGTTTACCCCGAGTTCAATATTATCTTTTGCGCTCCGTTAAACCCCATATTGATCGAGTATAGAAGTGCCATAATTGTTTTATTATATTTGATTGACATTGCTGAAGTCACTGATGACAAACAAAAAAGGAGTGGTATTTCTATTGTGGGTGTCAAAGGGGTGTGGCCTGTAAACGTCAATCAAGGTTAGTGTGCAATATGATGATTTATCATGATCAACTGTGCAATATGATGTTTAATTGAGTAGATACATTTCTATACTTTATACATAGAAATAAAAGTACAAATATAATAAAAACAATAATGGTAGTTTTGGAGGTCTCGACAGAAAATATCACTAGTATCACAACTCGTCCTATCGGACTCGCTGCGATACGGTGATATTTTCTGTCTCGACCTTCAAAACTACCATTATTCTATATATATATAAATCAAACAAAAACATTATACAGTCATTGACTGGGTCCGAAAACAACAACTGTTTTGTTTGACCCGAGGACTGAACTGTTGCACGAAGCCGAAGGCTGAGTGCAACAGTTTAGTCAGAGGGTCAAACAAAACAGCTGTTGTTTGAGGACCCAGTCTATAACTGTTTTGTTTATACCTTTTCATGTTCAATGAATACGCTCAAGTTCGTCTGAATACAATTCACGTCGCCAATTTGGTTTTGCAGACGACAGATCATGTGATATGGGCGTGATATTTTTTAACCAATCAAAATAAGGCAGGTGGTCAACAGAACGGTGTCGGTCAACAGACTGAAAACTGTTGACTGGTCAACAGATCGTTTTTTGGTTTGAGAAATAAAACATGCAAATTGTCGATATTTTTCACCAATGCATTTATATAAGGAAAATATTATAAGGTATAACAAAATGTAATAAAACAAATATAGTGAAAATAGTCTCCTCTCCTCAGTTCTAATGACTGTCTAATAAAAGAGAAAACTGTATTTATATCTTCAGGTGTTGATGGGCTAAGGATAATAGCTAGTTGCGGGTGAAAAGTTTTTAGATTAAACTCGTCATTATTTTTATTAAATTTTGTTATAAGATTTGTTGATTATTAATTTTACAATTAAAGAAAAAATGTATTTCAATAATGATTTAAGGTTTTTTGCAAGGGACGAATGTGCAAAAAAGCTATCGTTAATTCCCATTGTACTGTTCAGATGCTGGTTCTCTAGAGCGCGCGTAAATCAAATCATATCAAATATTTATTGTCATATAAACATAGTTTGAGACTTAACAAATAAAACTAAAACAAGCAAGTAAAAAAAATAACAGAGTTACGAGTCCCCTGTCCTCAGTTCTAATGACCGCTTTATAAAGGACCCTATTTTTTTCTACTTGGTTTAGTGTTGATGGGCACAGCAAAAAATTAATTTTCTCATTTTCAGGGAACGTGTTAAAATTTTTAGCATCTTCAGATATAATTACGTTAAAAGGATCTGATTGTAAAGTAGAATTTTTCTTACAATATAACAAAAAGTGTAACTCATCATCCAAAATATTGCAAAACTGGCTAAAGTCTATTTTCTCTAGGTATCTTTAAGTATCTACCTTTATCTATTAACAAATTATGATCACTTATTCTTAATTTTACAATTTGCCTTCTTTTTTCAAAAATCTCTTTTTCCAAATTTTTTTTTGGAGATTTTTATTAAAAAAAGTTTGCTAGTATTATCTATTTTTTCAAATTTTCGTACATAAACCCTTTTGAAATAATTTAGAAATTGTATTTTTAGATTTTTTTTTCATTGAGACTATCTACACCTTCTAAATTATCTAGTTCTAAGTTTATCTCCTTTGCAATATGTTTAATATGTGTACCAAGTATAACATCCTGAAGAGTCTAATTTTTTGTTAATAAGAATGATTCATGTAGCAAGGAGTTGATATCAGAATTTCAAAATCTAATAAATAATAATAAACTTTGTTTGAATTTTTATTTTTAGTTCCAATGGATATCTATTTTATTCAGTTAGTACTGCTAAATTAGAAGAGGTTTTACGGACGGAAGCTATTAGGGACATACATAAATTTACAAAAAGATAAATGGGAGTTTTTCCGAACAAGTTTTATCTGTAAAGTTGAGAAAATCAGACTTTTTTCCAGTGATATTAGAACGCTTTTTAGCTCTATAAAGGCCAGATATGTATGCATAAATGTAACCTCTGCATTATAAGTTGCTATAGGTTGTACCATTGTATCGAACAAACTGCATGCAACATTTACAGGTAAATTGTTCAAAGAGCCAGTATAAGATTTAATGCCAAATAAAACTATTTTTGCCTTTTTACCAGTTCCTCTGAACTATGATTTAAATTTCCATTTGATTTAATTTGTACTCCTAGGAAAGTATATTCTGAAACATTTTCTAAATCTTGTTTTTTTTTATATTTTATAAATGATTTTACTGTTTTAATATTTGAATGTTGAAACCCATAGTTTTTGTCTTTTTTATATTTAAAGTCAATTGCCGTTTGTCACAGTACTTTTCAATATTTTGTAAACCTTCTTTACTTTCAGATAGTATCAATAAATCATTAGCAAAAAGAAGGCAACCTATCTGAGAATCTATAAGTTTTAAGGGGACGACCATTTGATTCTGAGGGGGGGGGGGG
>MJUU01016745.1:2311-13217 GCA_002080025.1 Modiolus philippinarum | reverse complement strand
CCCCCCCCCCCCCGAATCAAATGGTCTCCCCCTAAAGGAAAATTGTCAGTATTTGAAATATCATTTATGAAAATGTTACATAAAGAATCCCTTGTTTTACATTCAGATTGTAAATTTTGAAACTTTAGGTATGATTTTGTTGCCACATATTGTTGTTTAATTACACAGAATTTTTTTTCCTAATTCCTGTATTATACAATTTATACAAGAGGGCATTTCTCCAAACGGAATCGAAGGCTTTTCTCAAGTCTACAGAACATGCATAAATTTTCTTTTTATTTCGATGCATGTATTTATTATCAAAAGATTTTAGAATAAAAATGCTATAAGAGGTTCTATGATTCTTTTTGAAACAAAACTGACTTGGACTGTATAAATCTACCATTAAATATATCAGCCCTTCATTAAGGACAGCATTGAATAATTTAGAAAGACAGCATTGGGGTTATTGGGGTCACTCTTTTCTCCAGATTTATTACAATACTACAAATGATTTTTTCGGCAGAGATGGATAGACACGTATTAAAAGGCTTAACTATACATTTAATAGTAATTAGTAATCTTTATTTGCAGACAAAAGACTCGTTAGAGTCATAGCAATACAGAATACATGTATAACCCAATAAAAGAACACAATACAAATCGCATGTACTTATTTCTAAAAACTTCTATATATTAAACAAACGTTAAAAAAGAGGAAGCTTAAAAGGGGTGGTTTTTCTGAACTGGTTTCAGTGAAAGATGTTGCAGAAAATCAATCATTTACGAAGGTTTTTTTTAATTGTATATCCAAATAGGCTTTGTCATTCTCAAATTAGTTTTTGAAAACTAAAGTTTCTACAAGGTAAATTTGTTATGGATGATAATGATTAACGAGGTAACGCTTTTTATTTTTAAAATGAGAACACTTACTATAACTGTTTTTCACATATTTGTTTGGGCACGTTATAAATGTTGCTTGGTGCCTAGTGCCAAACGTGAGTCAACTTTTCAAATTTCCTTGTGCATTTCATGTAAAAACAGCCCATGTTTAAATGCATTAAATTATCGGAACCACCTCCGGGTATAAGGTTTCTGGTACTCTATTAAAAATGCACGGCAAAACTTTTTTTACAGCCCACTAAGATTTTTTATAGTGTTACAATGCATAATTCAAGACTATCGTTTTCCACCAACTAATTGCAAGTTAGTTAATTATGTATACAAACAGAATGTACATGTCTGTTTTATTAAATATCGGTACTCTTTTATCTGTAAAGTTAATTGTTTTTTGTTTTTTTTGTTTGGAGTCCTACTGGATTTTAAATGAGTATAGTTTTACAACACTTAACTGTAAAAAGCTACTGCGTGGGAATTTGAAATTTTTATTTTTCAAGAATGGGCTTGCAATATTTATGGAAAAATAATATCCATTAACGAAGAGAAAGGAAATTTTTCTGATAAAATATATTTTCATTAAACACCAGACATCAGTACTCTAGATTATATTAATCGAATTTGCATGGTTCTTCTAGTAACAAAAACGATATTGAAGACGATACTTTATTTATGATCACTCTTTTTATTTGTGTTCTAACAATTTAGGCAGTTCCAGTGATGAGAATTCCATAAAAGTGTTCTGAATTAGTAGGACTTTATGAAAGATTGACAATAAACAGGAAAAATAATAGGCTCATGTGCTTGATTTTTGAGATACAAAAGTTAAAAAATTTGGCAGGAAATGTCCACATTTTCTTTTTTCTTTAGAATTTGTATAAAAATTTTAAGTCTTAAGAATCGAGTAAGGGAGTAATGTCATTTTCTTGAAATTTTGTCTGAAATTCCTTAAAGGTACATGCTTTAAGAATATCCTTTTTTTTATTTCAGTTAAGTTCAGCTACGGTGACATCTGATGTTGTTTGTGAAAAGGCTCATATTGTGTACTTAAAATTTGGTGTCATAAGAAATAGAGCAAATAAAAAGTGGATCCCGATGGGGTTTAATCGGAAAGTGGGATTGGCCTTTTAAAATGAACGGGAAACGGAATTGTCACAAAAAAGTGCCTTTGGAAACGGGAAAGGGTGTTGGACGTGAAGCGGGAAATGCTGAAAAAAATCCCCGTGAACCGGACAAAGGGAGTTTTTTAAGAGTCCTGTAGAATATTTTCCCGCTCGTGAAACGGGGAAGTTGAAAAATATTGCCGGGATTTCGGGAAAGGGCCCCATTGATTTTACCTTTGCAATGTTATCTTCATTCGTGTACCCTCTCTATTGCAATTTTTCTGGATTAAAAATCTGTATGTTTCCATTCGGTATAATAATTAATAGCTAAAATCTGATGATAGATTTTCTTGTTATCTTCAAATTTCATAGCACGTATATATTCACAAGAATAGAGTTGGGTTTCTATATTATTATCATGTTTTCTTAGAACTACAGAAATTTTGTTTGGTTTGTCATTACTTTATTGAATTTCAGAACTCTGTAGTGTTGATTCCTGTGAAAATTAATATTATCCTTATATAATTTCCACATGCAACAGTCTAACGTTGCAAACCGAGAGCGATTCAATGTTGTCTGATGCAGTGCAAAATTAAATTTTTACATTATTAATACGAACGGAAAGTACAAATCATTATGTGCAAGACAACACATCGTATTGTCGGAAAATGTTATACTTATAAATAAATAGGTAGGAATTCGGGGTTTATCGGGAATTTCGAGTCGAGTTATACTACTTTTACAATGACAACTCCGTTTTCTACATGAAGCCTTGTTTAAGTCAGTGTTAAAAACACCAATTTATTCAATCAGAGCATGGAACATATGTAAAAATAGGACATTAAGATTCTAAATATGAATTTGAATTTTTGCACCTCTAAAAATGCATGTCGGAATAAAAATGAATGATACATGTACACTTGTTGGAACAATGATTAGCCTTATTTTGAGACCAAGGTAGATTGATTAGAATAGTCATTTGAATGCTTATCATAGGGTTTTTCTGGTTATTTATGCGCAATTTTAGGTTGTGGTCATATTTATAGATAGAATTTTTCCGACATTATGAAGTCTTTAAAAGTATGCAGAAATTTTGATATAATGTAGAAGAGATGTGATCTTTTTGGAAAATATATGGTTTCATAAAGGTTACATTGGCTTTGGATTCCAGTGACCTGAAGACTTTACATATAAACTGGCCTCTCACTGATACTGCCGATGTCTACTGAAATACATGACGACTCTTTTCCAAACCCTTTGGGGAGTTTTGAGTTTGATTTTTCTTCTGTAGTGCGACAGTGTTTTACCATCAGACTAGATTCCTTGAGCTAGCCGGCAATTTAGCGGCGAGCACTCTTTGACCCTTCTTTCAAAATTTCGTTTTGTCATATGATTTTTCTTTTTCAAGATAGTGGTCATTGAATTAGTAGTCTACCTGTATTGGGTTTTATTCGCATGTTTATGATACTATAGGAAAACGGGATATAGAAAGGGGAGGTTTGGGTACCCACAAACCGGTTTAACCCTACCACTGGCTTTTGCTAGTGCCGGTACCAAGTCCGGCTATCCCGAGTTCCTATCGTTTTTATATTTGTCTCTTATTTTCATTATTGTTTTTCTGGTGCAGTTGGCTTGTAAGTTGTGGCATGTGATTATAGTTATTGGCCATTGGATGTATTTACTGTTATCCTGTTTTTGCAATACACTTAAGAATGAATAATCGAGTTCTAACCTTAACACAAAATGTGCGAAAAATTTAAAAACATTTCATAAAATGTTATAAATTGCAAAACATGTATGCATGAGGAATGTGAGGTAAAGTTTGCAGTTTTAACTAGCTGTTGTTACAATTTTAATCAAAGGCATCTGTGATTTGATATTTCTGCATTTTGGCACTGAAATGTCACTTTTAGGCCATAATCATGATTTGGTGCAAAATAGGGGATGACTAGTGAAATAGTTATAAAACATCAAATATAACCTGATTTTACACAGGAATTTGTCTTTGCTTTGGATATTATCTTCAAAATGTGTATTTCATGTCTGCTCTGTCCAAACCAAGAGCGACAACTCTGATTAAGGTGCATTATATAAGAATCTGCCTGATTTTTGTTCAATAAACTTTTGAAGCAGGAATATTTTTTTTTTATATGTAGTCTGACGTGAGCATGAAACTCGAAAATAAAAAAAAAATTCTGTTCCTCTATTAAACATATGACATATGTTATTTTTGTGTTTAATTTATTTGCAAATTTTTCGGTGCATCATTTTAAAAATAAGCTTTTTATTTTTAAAATAGGGTCAAATTTTCATTTTAGGTTCCGGAGCGTCAAAATAAGACCCAAATAAAATTTTATTGTCTGATTTTTGGATCACATTTTGAGTTTTTCACACTTTTTATAAATTTGCATTTATTTTACTATATTATTTCCTTTATATATCATTATATTCAGAAGATCAAAAAACAACAACCAAACTAAAAGAAAAAAAATGTGTTTTATCAGTAGTATTCTTGACCCTTTTGCATCTATTTCCGCATTTACCATGCTATTTGTATGACTACAACCAAAGTTTATTCCATTTCAAGCTAAGAAATCTACCATCAGATACACATTCTCAAAATGGGGAATGGTGGTATTTTGCAGCATAATATAATAATTCTAAAGGCAGCTTTGTACATTTGCAGCTTTTTTTTGAAAAAAAAATTCTCTTACAGCTCAGTATTAATCATGAATTAGAATTTATTTAAAAAAAAGATATTTTTGATTTGTGTCCAAGTTTAATAGCCATAAGTGGTTATGCTAAATCAAAGCATGGAAAACACTTAATCTGTGAATTTTCGTATGGTGACGTAAGAAGGTAAGCAGCAATTCACTGGGGTATTTTAATATCGAATTAAGGTGTCTGTCATACAACCAATTCAGACATTCAAAGGTTGGAACATATGTAAAAATATGTCTTTTAAAATCTTAATATAAATTTGAATTCTTGCACCCTTAAAAGTATATGTCGGAATGAAATAAATGATACACTTGTTTGAACATTGTTATATCAGGCATATTTTAAGACCAGGATTAAACGTTTAAATACTTATCATAGGGCAATATTTGGATTTACAGATATGGTTTTCCTTCAATCGGAACTCTGTTACAAGGCTTTAAAGTTATATTGTTCAATTTTGTAACAAAACTTTATAACATTTCTTTGCAATGTGATACTATGTTTGTTAATAGTCCACTGTATTAATGTTCTAAAATTATTGATACATTCTGCCTTCATCGGCTTTATCCGAGAATCGACAAACCCTATGTCAACGACACATTTCTTCTGCAAGTTTAACGTTTGCTAAATTTTTTTATGCAACTTTGGTATTTTTTTTGTATTTTGAACCATTGGGCCGATGCCACTGTTGGTGGACCAGAGGTCCCCGAGGGTATTCACCAGCCCAATAGTCAGACTTGTCTGACATGAAAATTTTACCTTGCGTGTTATAGAAATTTGCTGTTTTATCAAAATTCTAACCACTTAAAAGTACCAAGGCTTCATTCCGTGTATGGCACTCGGTAGATGTCCTTGGTACTGGATTTGGCTTCCTATGTTGATATTTTTGGAAATGAGTACTTCTTTCTGGACAACTTTTGGATTATGGCTTCCATATTATTTGATTTTAATGCTGCTGATGAGAGGTTACTCCTTGAAACACGTGTACAGCATAACGAAATTTACTGGTTTTTTATGCAACTTTGGTATTTTTTGTATTTACTTAAAAGACTCTCATCGTTGACGTAATTACTGGAAGAAAGAAATGCACTCAAAGACTCTACAAATACATGTTCTACAAACACAAGGTTATTTTTATGTAATATCCATATATCTTAAATATGCGAATACGAAAGAAAACGATATTGCCTATTGGGCTTTGACTCTTGACAATTATGTTCGTAATTTTTTACGATTGTGTGTTAAGTGGGGGGGGGAGGTCTTAAGTGGAAAAAAGCACAAATGAAATTTCAGTCTACATATTTTCATAGTAATTTTGTTTCATTCGCAGTCCTTTCAATATCATGTTGGCCTGTTTCTACTTCTTTCTGGAACATCATTTCTGTATTTGGTGAGGTTAATGAAGTCTAATGACTCCTGAAATACTTGAGGTTATCTTTAAACATCCCCGATTATACTCAAAATCTGTAAGGTGACCTTATAATTTCAAGTTGTATCTATTTTCGTTCCTATCGAATGGCTTCTTAATAAGACATTGCATCATTTGTTGTTTCCATTTTGGGTTTGGTTAAGCAGATAGTGAAATTTAATCACGAACACGTTCTTCCACATTATTAGCATAACACGTAATGAATATATAACTAAATTTGTGAAATGATTACTTCGTGTTCAGCCGATAGGTGAGGCTTGTTTAGGGTATATTGAGATACGGGATATTTGCCACTTTTGTTAATGGGATATGGGATATTTGAGGCAAAAAGTACTGGGATATGGGATATTTTGACTAGAAAAAACGGGATATTTCAATAATTAATGAGACATTTTCAATTTTCAAAGGGATATTTTCGTTCAGACTTACTGGGATACGGGATATTGGGACCCCCCCCTAAACAAGTCTCATAGGTCGCTTGCTTCAAAAGCTTATTTGAACTGCTGAACAATTTTTTCCCCATTTTGTTTGAAAGGATCTTTCAAACCACTCATTCCCGGAACATCTTTCAATACTCCACTAGATATACACCCAAAAATTTGCTTTTTAAACAATAAAATTGCACTCATCAAGGAATCATCTTAATAAATTGTTTGCCACTCACCTTGTATCAGACCACCAAGATTAAAAACAAATCCTGATCAATTTAGTATAAAAGTTCCAAGATTATACCAAATTGCTAGCCACTTATTCTTATTACAACAAATTGTTTTTGCTCTCTTGGTTTATTCATCCCTACAATGCAAGTAACTCGTCTTTTGACAAGCGCAAAATACAACAAATTGTTGTGAGCTCATTCTGTAAATAAACCTTAAGATCGTTTTTTCTTTTCCCTGTATACATGCACTGAGATACAAAACTATTGCTTGTCAGTTCTCCGTATACCAGCACCAAGATTATATCAAATTATTGGTCAACCTTCAAGTATTCCCGTCCCCAGATTGCAATAGATCTATCAAAGAATCTTGTAAATCAGTACAAGACTTAATTATTTGTCATTAATTTTGTATTAATTTTGTAATCAACAAGATAACTACCAATACGACCGGACTTTTGAGTCGTGTTTGACATCGGGAAAAGTTCTTTTACTATGCGAAAACATCTATACACCGAGAAGGAACCACAAATTCATTATCCCTGCACTTTTCTAGAGAAAATGCGGGGATGTTGTTTTGGTCCCATCCGTCCGTCTGTCCGTTAGATGAACCTTGTCAGTGAAAATCCTTGCTAATTTTTGGCATTTCGGATCTTAATTTAATTTATTATAGAATTGTTGTATATATGCTGCAGATGCTTAATAAGCTTTCAGAATTTTTTATATTGTTCTTGGTGCAAAAACAAGTGGCATGCAACGACAACACCTACATTTATGGATTTTGGCATTAAATTTTGTTGTAGAATTGTAAGAGTAGTGACTATCTATAATGTAAAGAAAAATGTCCACCAAGGGTGTATATCTATTTCCTATATCAAACCGGGCAGTGCGGGGATGCCATCTTTTCTGCGAATACACAGACAGGAAAAAGAAGGGAAACGGGGAATGTGTCAAAGAGACAACAACCCAAAGGGGAGTAATAACAACTCAAAGCCACCATAAGATCTTCAATGAACGGTGAGGAAACCCCACACCCAACGGCAGGTCGGAGTTGGTCCCTAAATAAAGAGTAATCAAGTTCAGCGAAATAAACATCATCCTAGACTCCCATAGACATAAAGTGAACTAACTAGAAAACAGACAAGACACACAAAGGCTTAATAAATTTCCTGACTTAGGACAGGCGCAAACCTGCTGCGGCGGGGTTAAACTAGTTTTATTGGGCCCAAACCTTCCCCCTAGCCAATGTGATGAATAAAAAACAATAGTAACAACAGTAAAATTCAGTAAGCAACAGAACTGAGTCAATTGGGAAAAATGAAACTGAAAGAACTAAATATACGGACAAAAACATGAAATCACAAAAGACTACTAGCATTTAACTGACATGCCAGTTCCAGACCCATTACCAAATAACAAATAAAATTATGTACCCTCAGTATACAGCTTCCACCAAGATCCCTTCCCGTGAGGAGTTTAGCATAATGATTTCATGCATATGCCAGAATACATAAACAGAAAAGACACACAAAGGCTTAATAAATTCCCTGACTTAGGACAGGCGCAAACCTGCTGCGACGGGGTTAAACTAGTTTTATTGGGCCCAAACCTTCCCCCTAGCCAATGTGATAAATAAAAAACAATAGTAAAACCGTAAAATTCAGTTAGCAACAGGACCGAGTCAATTGTGAAAAATGAAACTGAAACAAATAAATATACGGACATAAACATGAAATCACAAGAGACTACTAGCAGTTAACTGACATGCCAGCTCAAGACCCATTACCAACTGGCAAATTAAGTTATGTACCCTCAGTAAACAGCTTCCATCAAGATCCCTTCCTGTGAGGAGTTTAGCATAATGATTTCATGTATATACCGGAATACATAACCCGTGTCCATGCAATACTGATTTTAGAAATTTAGAATGTGTTTAGTAAAAATGCAAAGGCCCTATCAAAAAATCAATGTTAATACCAAAGAAGGCCATACGTAATGACTTGACGACAATACTGTAATTGTAACCCTTATGAACTAGACGATTTACAGGTTTTATAAGTTTGTTAGGCGAGTTTAAGTATTTTTTACCCTTATGTAAAACATTACCGTAAAATAAGGGATGTGAAATGCCAGCCTTGATTAGATGTTTACAGGTTGCATTGTATTTATGAACTAAGTCTTTATATCGATGATAAAATTTAGTAAAGGTTTTAACTAGTTTATGATAACGAAAACCTTGATGTAATAGTTTTTCAGTTATATTAACAGCAACTTCGGTATTATGTTATTCTGATGGTGCCACTTCTAGTGAACACTGTTACACTGTTGAGTTAAGGGTGATTTATATTGATTCGATTTGTAGCACTTCAGATTATTTATTTTTCGTCAAATACTATTTAGTTAAGAAATTGTCATGTAGGAAAATTGTTAGCAATCTTTAATTCATAAATAATTTATTTTGGGTGGTGTATTTTTATTTCAATAGGTCAGGAATCCAGTCAGTCCTGCTTACTTTTATTTGAGGCGATCATTTCCGCCTTAAATTACAGCTTCTCCTGCTTACGGAGTGTATGTTTCACAGCTGATTCGTTACGCGAGAGCTAGCACAAATTATACAGACTTTCTCATTAGACATATTTATCTCCGTGGCCGCCTTATTAATCAAGGCTTAAAGAATTCCGTCTCATACGATCATTTAAAAATATTCTTTTAAAGATATCAGTTTCTTGTGGAAAAAATGAAGTTTTGGTCCGAACTCTGACAAAATATTCTCTTCTCTGGGGAGATCATTTATTTTAATTATCTACGACTTTTCAATAGTAATTGTTGAGTTGCTGCTACCGGACACTACCGCAATGGAAGGTTAGGTTTTGGCGCGCCATTTAACCGGTTTAACCCACAATTTCTTTTTCTTTTGAATCCGGACCATTGCGGTCGACGATTTTTCCGGTGGTTTCCACTTGATTTGTCTGTTGTCTCATGGACTCTGGCTCTCGACAACTCTTTTCGGTAATTTTGTTATTACCTCCATTTACACAAGAGTTCTTATCTCGAAAGTCGCATTTTGCTTGCTTCTTATCAAAAGCTCACAATAATACTACAAACATTTAGTCATTTTATGCCGTATATATATGTCCATAAATTGCAATAAATTGCTATTCATGCATATTCAGACTAGTTCAAGACTTCAAAAAAATTACTAGTCACTCATCCTGTATGCAAGCGCCAATAGTACAACAAATTGCTTGTCATATATCCTGTTTTACAAGCATAAAGGTGCCAAGAAACTATTGATAAGTCATGCGTACAAGTACAGCTCTATTTCTACAACAGATTGGCAGCTTCAATTGATTGATGGTCTCTCATTATGTAGGCAAAAATAAAATTAAAACATATATTTGGTCATTCATTTTATACTAGCACTCTGATTTTTTACAATAAATTGTCATGCTGTGTAAAGGTGTTATAGAACGTTGTTTTTAGATTCAAAAAGATCTATGTTTTAAGCTCTGATTGGCAAATTGGTTGTTTTAAAACACCTAAAGCCCCAAGATAACAACTTATTGCTGGTCAGACATCCAGAATGAAACACCAAGATTTCAAGCAGCAAGCTTTATTCAATTCATTCGTTATACAAGCCAAAAAAATTGCAACAAATTGTTGGTCACTCTTCCTTGTGTCAAATCTTATGAATTGTTTAACCAGGATTAATAAAATACCAGAGCCAGTGTTATACTCTAAACCAACTTATTTTCGCGGCTACTTTATTTCGCGTTTTGTCTGTCTTTGTCAACTTCGCGGAGACTTATTTTCGCGACTTTCTATTTCTTCTGACGTATTTGTATAAGGATTAGAAATATTCAAGACGATTTATTTTCGCGATATTTTTACAACCGCGAAGAACGTGAAAATAAATCGCTCGCGAAAATTAGTTGATTAACAGTATTTCTCGGTATCGTAACAAACTAGTACTGTAATGGAATAAGCTTGCATTGAACTCATAATATTAGTTTAAAATTTGATTTAAATGATCCCAATTGACTGTAAATTGATAAATAAACTGATAAAGTTATATGTATGAAAAAGTATTCAAAATCATTATGTTCCCACTTTAATTTAAAA
>MJUU01016744.1:14967-32205 GCA_002080025.1 Modiolus philippinarum | reverse complement strand
ATATTTAATGACTAAAATGAAGATTTATCAGTAATTTTTTATCACATTTCTCATTTTCATGGAATTTTGAACAAAATAATGTGTAACAGGAAAGTTTTGCACTGACCGGTGTATATGTTATGACTAAAATGAAGATTCATCAATAATTTCATTTTCATTGAATTGGAACAAAATAATGTGTAAAAGGGAAGTTTAAATTTATCAGTATTTTTTTTACCACATTTTTACATTTTCATGGAATTTTTAGCAAAATAATATGTAAAAGGAAAGTTTCGCACTGACCGGAGTCAATGTATTGACTAAAATGAAGATTCATAAGTAATTTTTTATTCCGATTTTTCATATTTATGGAATTTTAAACAAATAATGTGTAAAGAGAAATTTTTCGCACTGACCGGTATACATGCTTTGTTTTGGGTCGTTTTAACCTGGATATGGGATGTTGTCTCCTTGACATTTACTCATTTCCTCTATTTGACTAAAATGAAGATTCTTAAGTATTTTTTAAATCACATTTTTTCATGTTCTTGAATTGCTAAGAACTATTAGATACATGTATTGATAATGACTTTCGATCTTACTAGACGCTCGGTGAGATTCGTTTCGCCGATAATTTTTCAATTTGCCTGTATCAGTCATCCGTCACCGATCATCCGTGCATAATTAATTAGATTTCTTTCTATTCGTCATCCGTCATGATTCAAGAGTCAAGAGTCGCATCATTCATTAGTCATCAGTTAATTTTACTATCCGTCAGCCGTCAAAAGTCATGATTCAGCGATCATTCAGCGATCACTCACCAGTCAACGATCAGTCAAAATGGAATGTTGACTGATCCAGGGACTGTATAGCCAAAAAACTCTCAAATCGGACCTCGAAAAATGGTTTTTGGGCCATAGGTCGAAAATGAATGGTCTAATTATTTTGGACCCAAGTGTCAAATTTAGACCTCAATGAGACAAACATTTTCTCAAATACATTTGATCAGCTATCTATTACGGTTTCCAAGTTTATCCACTAACAAAGTTCAAGGTCAAAGGTCAAGGTCAAAATTTACCTTTGACCTTGACATCATTTTAAAGGTCAAGTCTTGCCATGAACATAGGTGAAGGTTTCAGGTCTCTACCACTTATCGTTTGGGAGTATTTAGCAATAATGGAAACTCAAAATCTTTCAAAGGGCAATAACTCATACAAAGAGTTGTCGAATCTCTTTGGACCAAATGTAACAAAGTTGCATCTCATGAAGATGAACATTTTCCCATTACATTTAATCAGCTATCTGTTACAGTTTCCGAGTTTATCCGCTAACAAGGTCAAAGGTCACGGTCAAAGGTCACCGATGACCTTCAACCTGGTACTCAAATTGAAGGTCTTTTCGCACTGATCACTTTAAATATATATGTTTACTATATTACCTGTAAGCGTTTAAAATTTATTCGCAAAAAAACGATTTACCGAAACGCGTCAAGGGCTATAACTCAAAAACGGTTTGTCGCAGAGTTTTTGTTATATTGAATCAAATGTAGATCTCAATGAGAGGAGTATTTTTGCCATATAACGTTTTCAGAAATTTTTTATGGTTTCCGACATATTGCGATAACAAAATTTCAAATGGTGGCCATTTTGAAAATGGCGGCCGAAAAAAAATTTTGATACCAGATTTGTAATTAGGACCATGAGAGCTACCTGGAAATCAAATTTGGTGGAAATCAGACAACTTTGAGAAATTTGCATATTTAGGGGTCAAAAACGCATAACCGGGGTCGCGACCCCAAAAAATTTTTTTGCGTGATAAATCATCCTAAGGATGAATCGAACATTTTCCCCATTCAGAATTTTGATATCGGTTACGGTTTATGAGGAGATCTGCTAACAAGGTTTTTGGTTCCGGGGCAGATAACTCCGTTACTAAAAATAGATCGGTATGTGGCCCTGAGTTCTGAGGTCCCACACTAAAGTCGATTCTTCACACCAAGTATCCAAATGATATGTCGCGTAGTTTTCTGGCTCAGATAGCGGCGGAAGAAAAAGAATAAAAAAAAATAATCCGAAGAATTACAGTAAGGTCTTTCCGACTGGAGTCGGGAAAGACCTTAATAATAATAATAATAATCATAAGAAATACAATAAGGTCTTTTCACTGTAGTGGGAAAGACCTTAATAATCAAACGAAATACAATAAGGTCTTTCCACTGTAGTGGGAAAGACCTTAATAAGGTCTTTCCACTGTAGTGGGAAAGACCTTAATTAGCAACTACATACAAGAATGAATATACAAGAAAAATACAGTTATATAGAAATAAAAATAGAAATGAGTATCCAAGTATGTCTAGTATATTCAACATCTGAGGAAGGAGCTTAAATAATGACAGGCATTCAAAAATATTACCAGATCCAACCTTCCATTTCATTTATTTATTTATTTATTTTTCTGCATAAAATGAAAAGGAAAATAAAAAAGGGGTCCACACACCATTAGCATGAATCTCCGATTCAGCTCATCAAAATTCCGTCATTGCCATTTGTAAAATATACATTTCACATGAATAGAAGTCATTATTTACAAATTTATTGTTGATGGTCTTCCAAATGATTTAATGCGATCTGCACTGAAGACATAATTTGTCGAAATAGCTATATCCAGAAACTAAATTCACAGTGAATTTTATTTTTTTTTTATTTAATCAGTTTACAATCTATTCAGGCTTAATTTCACTGCTTTATTCACACGCAATTTTACATACCTATGTATTCTTCCACTCAATGTCTTAAGGATGTTTGCCGCTCATGTTTGTGTATTTCTGTCACATTTTCGGACTTCTCTGGGTTTATCCATTTAAAAGCTTAGTAACTTTTTGCCCGGTGAACCCATATTTTTTTCTCCATAATTTCATTTTATACATCTGGTGGAGCATTCTGACAACATTTTATTGAATTGGTGTTATTTTGTCACATTCATTATTGGATAAACATTCCAAATGTTAAACCTATGAAAAATGCAGAGGAGTTCAGTTTCCCGCCGTTTTTTCAAACACTTGAATTTCAATAATTACATCGGTAACCTATTATTTTTTTTCACATAAATTACTTCTCTTACAATTTTCTAACAAAAAATCACATTTAATTGGAATCGTTGTTATGTCAAAGTTGACCAGCAAACATCCTTAATGCAAGTACGCACTGATGTGCAAATAATGTATCTACGCATGGTGTAAAGTAAACACGGAAAGCAAAAGACAAGGTTAAGCCATTTTTTGGTCCCATGCAGAATTGAGCTCCATTTTACAGTTTTGAACATCAATGACAAAACAATAGCCGCTTCAATTTACTATACAAAGGTTATTAACTATATCTTCACGACATGGTTCCACCATAGGGCATTTTTTGCAAAATTACCGTGGAAACTGTAAAGCGCATCCGCGTTTATATATAGTCAACATATGTACATGCATGATATGGAAACACATTAAACATAAGGACTGAGCACGTCCTAGAACAAAAACTGGCTAAGAGTTGATACTTTTCAGCGTTTTCAAAAATTGAGTTCATTTTGGCAATTTTTACGTTGGCTGCAAAAGGAGGAGGTATGATAAGCAATAGGAAATTGGCCCCTAAAGTTGCAAAAATATAAAAATCGTTCATTCTCTCCAAAAATGCACTAATTTATTTGCCAAGTGATTAATATAGTAATATAATCTAGACACTTTTATAAAGAAAAGTCGGGCATGACTTCACAGTGACGTCATAAACATGCCATATTTGGGGAAATTAACCAAATACGGTCATTTTGTATGAAGTTGTAATTAAATCAAATGTGAGCAACAGCCTTACCCAAAATGATATTCTAACCACATCAATAACTTTTTGAAATGCGTCTCATAGCAAAAGATCTTTTTGGGTAAGGCTGTTGCTCATATCTAAATATTAATGAGAAGACGTCAAAAGGAGGCAATTTTTAAGGATTTTAAGGATTTTCCTGAAAAACACTTAAGTTTGAGAGTCTAGTACGAAAATATGAGACAGAATTCAAAACGATTACTGATATCTGACAGACTAATGTCTTATGAACATCTTAAAAGTGATAATTGATTAATTTACAGTACTTTGTATTTTCCAAAATGAGGGGCCAAAAAAAGTGGCCTTACCATACCTCCTCCAAATTTGTATTTTTTTTAAAAAATATTCATTCAATTGAGTTGTTTCTATTGCCATTAGGTTTTAAAGGTTGGTGGGGTGGGGGTGGGTGGCTTGAAAGATTTTGTACATAAATAATCTAATCTGAATGCCAGTGAAAATAAATATTCTAATCCTACTTGTACTGAAATTAATTATTTAATTTTGATATGCAGAATATTTTTTTATGCAAAAACAAATGAATTCGAATAAATTGATGAGACATTTGGTGAAAATAATAATTTGTTCGAGATTTTCATGAAAATAAATTTTATTTGTTTGACCATATTCGAGTCTTGTGTGATCTCTTTCCTTAATTTTTGCAACGACCTCGGGGGTATGATTGTGTAAATGAATATTGTGTGAATTTACATGACACATGTTGAAAATTTCAGCATACAATGAAAACAAAAGAAGTATCAATACATTTTTTTTTGCTTAAAATGGAATGTACAATTTGACTGGAACCAAAAAATAAATGCACGCTTAATATATTATACATATAATGCATTAAAATATATATTTATTTTAATTTAATTCATTTTTATTTTATTTAGTTTGTTTTGTTTTATTTCATTTTGTGTTTTAACTCTCTCATACCTGTAAATTACATACTGGCGCCAAATCCTGCATTAAGCGGATACCGAGCGGTCTCAGGGATGGACCCGCCAGCCCCTTTTTGGAAAATTCCGAGAATTTACAACAATGGCAAAAAAAAACCAAAAAGCTGGAATCCTCTTTTTTATGGATTCCTAGTTTCGAAGACTGGATGTACCGGTGTCTTGTGCATGTAAACGCAGCTTTGTCTTTTTAAATGCATTGCTAAAAATTTTTTGCCTTTTACATACTTCGGAATTTTTCGAATCTGTAGTAAACGTTGTTTTGCAATTTTGTATTTGTAAACATTGCGTAAGAATTTTGCGGTCTAAAATTTTCTCATAATTGCGAAAAAAACACATTCAAATTGGACATCTCGATTTAAAATTCGCAACTCAGATAATATCAAGAAATGTACAATAAAGCTGTGGGAAATTTTTTTGTTATCGGTTGAAATGTAATGTAATTGAAATACATGTAAACAGTTTATGAAACAAAAACGATTTCATGTGAAATGCAATTAACAACAGAGCCCGAATACTTGTTATATTTCTGTGTCTAAAACCTCTATGTTGAAGACGTGCAAACATACTTGTTGAAAATAATACGCAAGGCCAGTCAATGCTATAGACGGAGATATAGAATCGAACTCAAAAGTAATTTAAACATTTTCTGATAACGTCCGCTCAAGTCAATCATTAAGAAACGATCAGGTCAGCATCTTCCAAAACTGAAAGGCAAATACACATTCTACTGTGTACTGTTTAGATAAACTAGAAAAACTGTGAACAAAAATCACTATATATACATTGCTCCTAATTTTGTTCCTGAAATTTTTGGATTTTTTATTTTAGAATTTCCTTTTTCCCCTGCGTTTCGCTTCGGGATTTGCTTGCCGATGTGTCACATCAAAACAAATTCTGAAACAAGAGATACACATCTACATTATATCACTGTGTTCAAGTTTCATGAAGATCTATTCAGCGGTACAGTATAGGACTAGCGGATTGTAATGTAATGGCTAAGTCCATGTCTTGCTACCAGAAACCCTAAAATTCTGAAACAGGAAGTTCACATCTACATTATTGGTTTAGGAGGAGTAGCGGATAAAAAATGGGTACCTTCAGGTGTAACGGGACGGAGATACGAATTGACACACGGAGAGACGAATAACCCTATCACTATTTACCACCATTTTCAAGCGGAGGTATAAAGATATGGTTCCTAAACCATTGTTGAAACAACTATAGCCAAACACCTTGAATAATGATCCGTCCGTACAATATTAAGTTCTAACACACTCTTCTCAACCAAACCAACAGTTCGGATCCAAATGCACCAGATGGGGATGTGTTGTGTATGAATAGTCTCTAGACCTTGTTGGAGGTCGGATGTATCACAACGCATATGCTTATCAAAGGTACAATCGGGCTTAATTGCTGAATTAGTACGAGACTAAAATAATGATTTCTCCCTTTCAAAATTCTTTCGTAGTTTTTAATTCTTTTGTAGTGTTAGGGAAAGTTACGTTCGTTCGTCAGTTATCGAGAAATCTCTAATATTTAAGCAACGCAAGGAGCATATACGCTTCCGTAAATCAAGGCTGGTATTTCACATCCCTTATTTTACGGTAATGTTATACATAAGAGTAAGAAATACTTAAACTCGCCCAACAAACTTATAAAACCTTTAAATCGTCTAATTCATAAGGGTTATAATTACGGTATTGTCGTCAAGTCATTACGGTATTGATTTTTTGATAGGGTCTTTGCATTTTAACTAAACACATTCTAAATTTCTAAAATCTGTATTGCATGGACACGGGTTATGTATTCCGGTATATGCATGAAATCATTATCCTAAACTCCTCACAGGAAGGGATCTTGGTGGAAGCTGTATACTGGGGGTACATAACTTACTTTGTCAGTTGGTAATGGGTCTGGAGCTGGCATGTCAGTTAACTGCTAGCAGTCTCTTGTGATTTCATGTTTTTGTCCGTATATTTAGTTCTTTCAGTTCCATTTTTCACAATTGACTCAGTCCTGTTGCCAACTGAATTTTACTGTTGTTACGATTGTTTTTTGATTTATCACATTGGTTGTAGGGGGAAGGTTTGGGCCCAATAAAACTAGCCTAATCCCACCGCAGCAGGTTTGCACCTGTCCTAAGTCAGGAAATTTATTAAGCCTTTGTGTGTCTTGTCTTTTTTCTAGTTAGTTTACTTTATGTCTATAGGAGTCTAGGATGATATTTATTTCGCTGAACTTGAGTACTCTATTCAGGGACCGACTCCGACCTACCGTTGGGTGTGGGGTTTTCTCACCGTTCATTGAAGATCTTATGGTGGCTTTGAGTTGTTATAACTCCCCTTTGGGTCGTTGTCTCTTTGACACATTCCCCGTTTCCCTTCTTTTCATATGGGTGGTTTCAAAAAAAATGACCCCAAAGTGTGACAAACATGGAAAAAATAAAGTCTAACTCAGACATTTTTCCTTACTTTTTCTATCATATAAATACTTTCCTTTGGAGTGAATAACACAAGATACAAAAAAGTTAAAACATTTTAAAGGTGTTAAAAGTGATGAAAATAATTGACTTAAAACATATATTGTCAGACATCATAACAAAATAATGTGAAGCATAAAATGATGAATTATATTCAAGTTATTTTGAAATTTAATTAAAATTTCATTTTAAAACCAAACTTCTCATATAAGACTATGTTTTTTGCTTAAAAATTGGGATTTTTTGTCATTCATTTTTAAAGCAGATTTACCTGATAGTACCCCTTTTTGTTTTTATTTGCCAAGTTAACTGTAATCATGAAGCATACAGATGGTAAATTTCTATTGATATGTCCCTGAAGGAGATCCATGGCAAAATTTAGGCAAATAGGACGAGTATTTTTGCCATAAATGGGCTTTGAAAATCATGTAAATTTATAGATAAAAAATGTTACACTCCTGACATGTTTGTCACCCACAGTAAAACATATATAAAAATTATTTTTAATAAATTTTTTCATGGTTAAATGCATTGATATGTTTAGATTACTCTAAATTGTCCATTTACAAAGGCACAGTAACTCCTGTTGACTGTCATAAACCAAAATTGTGTTCCACTCCTGACTCATGTACATTCATTAATTTAGATCAAAATATTTCGGCATTTGATTTTTTTACAGTTAGAAGAATTATTGGCAAATGAAAACAAAACATTTTTCTACCTTCTAAATGAATAAATTTTTATATTATGGTTGATTTTATTAATTTTTTTATATTTTTTTCCTTCTGTTTAGATGAAAAAGGACCATTTTTTCCACAAAATATTCTTATAATTTATCATAAAATTACATAAATACAAATATTCACATTGAGAAATGCCACAAAGTTGATTTCAATTGCTACATGTTTAGAACTATTAATTAAAATTTTTGTCAAAGTCCTGGCCGGGTGTTGCACTCCTATTATTACTTGTTGCTGACAGAACATACCTTTATTGCCATGCTTTTAACACAAACTATTAGCAAATTAAAAAAGATTGCAAAGATTAATTTCACACCATACTGATTCAAAATATCCCCAAAATGATGAAGAAAATGAAAGAACTAGACATACTGGTTGAAAAGCGTGTTACACTCCTGACGGGCCTAAAATGGAATTCAAAAGAAAATCTCCATGTGAATAGTCACATATTTGGTACTAAAAGACACAGGCTGTCAGGGGCTTCTTGGGTATAATAAGGAATAATACTAATGCATAAAATAATAGAGATTTAAATCCATGGTGTTACACTCCTGACAAGCCTAAGAAGGCTTCTTTAAAGGTATGTAAAATTTATTTGAATGAAAATACAACCAACTCAGTGCTCTTAATTTAAGCCTTGATACTCATAGAAACAGTTGGTGACTGTTAAATGATGAGAAGGGCGATTTATACTTAAATAGATCCAGTTTTTGGCAACACATTGAAATTTTAGGGGTCATTTTTTTTCAGACATGTCTTTTTATGATAGCTTGTACTGACTTTTATCTTGAAACAAAATAATGAAAGACTACATGAAATTAAAGCTTACCTCTTATAGTTTTCTGTAGAATATAAATTTGAGTGATATATCTGTTTGTCTTTTTATAATTCAACAAAGAAAAACATGCTTTTTTAAAATGTCACACTAAAAGTGTTACACTCCTGACATTTTTTGGTACATTTTTGGACGGCATTTTTTACTCCTTTAAGATAATGCTATGATGTTTGGCAGTTACACTTTAGGAACAAAGAGACATATTCTGGTATAAAAACATTTGATTTAAATTTTCAAATATGAGTTTAACAAAGAGAAAAAGAAATGGGGTCATTTTTTTGGAACAGCCCATATACTCGATCAGTGCGTACTATCTATTCAAGATATATATTTGTTTTTGGGTACAGATCACACTGTCATGGCGTAGGAAATAGTTCGGTATTTGGCGACTTTTTATCAGTTTAACTCACACCAGATCAATTATCTGAAAACACATAATTTAAGAGTTGTATTTTTCCTAATGATTTGAAGCGATTTGTTAATGTTTTGATAGTTACTACTACAAATATTCATACACCACCGTTTCCTCAGTATCAGGCGGACATATTATGATTGTTAACAAGGTATAAATAGCATAAACGATGTGTATTTTTAGACTTTTTATTTACTGACTATGTCTAGCTACGATAGTATATTTGTGAATTAGTTACTTACAGCAACATTGTTTGAGCGGAAATATTTCGTTATACAGCAATTATTTTAGAAATTAAAGATATGGTCATGTCTTTCCGTATAGCATCAGTTCACGCTAAGATTTGGAAAAAAGTCATCAATAGTAATTAGAATTGTAAAAAAACAAAAAAGAAAAAAGAACAGCAAAACAAGAACTGAAATAGAAAGGACCAATATGCTCGCAAACATCTGTCCAATTAATGTTGGTATTAGAAGATGTTGACAGGCATAAAATTCAGTTAAAATCAATTAACTGTTTTATCTATTACAGGTGCAATTTACCCCCCCCCCCCCCCATTTCCTTATTGCTAAGAAACAGTAAGGGCTAATGGTGATCCCGGAAGAATGCAAAGAAACGAACCCTATAAAAGTTTTAAACAATACCAATTGCATGTCTGGACCTGCGTCACCGTCACTCATGTTCAACTTAGAAAGTGTTCTTTTTTTTTTCAATCTAACAGAATGTCATGTATAGGTTTACCAATTCAAACAAGCATTCATTTACCTTATTACCAAAAATTCTTCAAATGCAAGTTATAATTGAGATTATATTAAGTTCAACCCTATTACTGTATTAGACAAAAAAAGAAGAAAAAACCCAAAACTAAATGTACAAAGTTGAACAAAGCATAGAATGAAAATAGTCCATATCACTTCAGCAAAGGTGAAAACCATACCTGAGTTTCAAATAAACACATACTTTGAATCTTTATGAGAAAATATATGAAAGAAATGCAAAAATTCAGGAATAGCTGCCCATGATCAATGCGTTCAAAACTCTGGAACGTCTCTGGACAAAAATTGAGTATCATGATGATATAATATGATAGAATAAAGTAGAAGTTCAATAATAGATAAATTTGACATTTTTTAAAATCAAAACTGGCCTAAAGGGGAGGTTCACATCCCCAATGTGTTCAAACAACAGTAAAAACTTCCAAAGGTATTTAGTCAGAGAGATGTTAATCTTTCAGATTACACAAACCAGGCACTGTAATGTTAAAATATGCTGAAAAATGAAGTTCAACAATGCATAAATTGACTTTTTTTATTCAAATCTGCCCAAAAAGGGAGGTGCACATCTTCAATGTGTCAAGAACAACTGTGTAAAGTTTCAAAAGCACCAGGTATAAGGAGTGAGAGTTTCAGATTACACAAACTCTTTACCGTAATGTTAAGATTTGATGAAAAAATGACTAACTTCAACAATAGATAAATTCAACAATTTTTATTCAAATCTCACCAAAAGGGGAGGTGCACATCTCCAATGTGTCCAGAACAACTGTCCAAAGTTTCAAAAGTATCGGGTTAAAGGTGTCTGAGTTTCAGATTACACAACCCTGGTACCCCTAATGCGTGACGGACGGACGGATGGACGGACGGACGGAGTCGAGCGGCTCCTAGATCTGCGGCCACCGTTGGTGACGCAGGTAAAAAATATCATAAACGTATATGCATCTTTTTCGTTTTTTTTGTTTTTTGTTTTGGTTTTTTTTTTGTTTTTTTGTTTATTGTTTTGTTTGAAAATGGCCCTTTTCAAAATTGTACAGGTATGTGAACAATCGAGTATCCTTGGATATGGGTTTACCCATATCTTTTCTTGTTCCTATCTCATTTATCATACTATCCTCATTTGTCAATACCAGATCCTACATACTTGGGTTGTTATTACCTCTACTTGTTACTTGTTAAGGCTATTGGTACTTTGCGGAACGGAACGGAACGGAACGGAACGAAGCGGAACAAGCTATGGGGCTCGTTAAAGGGAGTTTTGTTATTTTTACTTAATTATTACTTTTTCTTCATTTCCGATTTTTTTTATGGTGGAATTGGACCTATAGGTTTGTTCTTCAAATAATGAAGTATATAAAATTTAATCAGTTAGAAAAATGTGGGTGTAAAGACTCCATAAATGGAAAATTCGAAAACGGGAGGCGAACATAATGAGAGAATATTTAGGAATTAACACAAAAACAATAGTTTTTAACTGAATTTTTAAAATCCGATAAAACCGATATCCCACCGTCTTTTAATTCTCTGGGTGAACGTATCGGTAGACTATACATAAAATCTCCAAGGTAAAACTTGTCAAAAATTTAATATTTCAAATAAGACATTAAATTTCATATTATTAATAATATTAAGTAAAGCAGAAAAACGATTTTGTAATTTTTTGAAATTGAAATGGATCAAAATATTCAATGCTGTTCCGTTCCGTTCCGTTAAATACCATTAGCCGGGGGGTATTGGTACTTTGCGGAACGAAACGGAACCAATTTTTCTCAACTGACAGCAATGATTTTTAAAAAGCAGAGACTTTACGGAAAAGTCGGTGTAAATACTATATGTCTCTGGTTCAGTGCAGATCAAATCAAAACATTGATTACCAATAAGAGAACAAATTACCAAAACGAATACTTCAGGAAAAGAATGGTCGGGTGTTCTTCAATTTCTCTGAAGATATACATATCTACACATTTAACAGAGTTTCTTAGGAAGGAAAAAGGGGGAGGGGATTAAATTCATTACCTTTAAATGGCATCCGATATATAGTATGAAATCATTTTGGTTTAGCTTTCAAACATTTATGACATGTCGGCAACTTTTTTTTTAAATTAAGATTAATTTTGATATGCTTATTCTGTTCCGTTCCGTTAAATACCATTAGCCGGGGGTATTGGTACTTTGCGGGACGAAACAGAACTAACTTTTCTCAACTGACAGCAATGATTTTTATAAAGCAGAGAATTTACAGAAAAGTCGGTGTAAATACTATATGTCTCTGGTTCAGTGCAGATCAAATCAAAACATTTGATTACCAATAGGAGAACAAATTACCAAAACAAATACTTCAACAAAAGAATGGTCGGATGTACTTTCAATTTATCTGAAGATATACATATCTACACATTTGGGTATATATCTTAGTAACTATGCAGTGCAGGGTCATCAAACTTTGCATGCAGGTGCATCTTGGGTAAACTCACAGCCTCCAAGAAAATTTGGTCTCTCTGACCTATATTTTCCGCTTGAGTGGCTTGCATTCAAATTTACATTTTAGTTCATATCTCAGTTACTATACATAGTACAATAATCTAACTGTGCATATGCATGCATCTCTGATGGTAGATCAGCATCCAGGCAAAATAAGGTCACTTTGACCTATATTTTCCGCTTGAGTGACTTACATTCAAGTTTACGTCCGAGCTCAGATCTCAGTCACTGTACATGGTAGGATCATCTAACCTTACATGTGCATGCATCTCTGATGGTAGGTCAGCATCCAGGCAAAATAAAGTCAGTTTGACATATATTTTCCACTTGAGTGACTTACATTCAAGTTTATGTCTGAGTTCAGATCTCAGTCACTGTACATGGTAGGATCATCTAACCTTGCATGTGCATGCATCTCTGATGGGACGTTAGCATCCAGGCAAAATTAGGTCAGTTTGACCTATATTTTCAGCTTGAGTGACTTACATTCAAGTTTATGTCTGAGTTCAGATCTCAGTAACTGTACATGGTAGGATCATCTAACCTTGCATGTGCATGCATCTCTGATGGTAGGTCAGCATCCAGGCAAAATTAGGTCACTTTGACCTATATTTTTCGCTTGAGTGACTTACATTCAAGTTTACGTCCGAGTTCAGATCTCAGTTACTGTACATGGTAGGATCATTTAACCTTGCATGTGCATGCATCTCTGATGGTAGGTAAGCATCTAGGTAAAATTAGGCCACTTTGACCTTTATTTTCCGCTTGAATGACTTACATTCAAGTTTACGTCCTAGTTCAGATCTCAGACACTGTACATGGTAGGATCATCTAACCTTGCACATGCATGCATCTTTGATGGTAGGTCAGCATCCAGGCAAAATTGGGTCACTTTGACCTACATTTTCCTCTTGACTGATTTACATTCAAGTTCATGTCAGGGATCAGATCTCAGGTACTGTACAAGGTAGGATCATCCTGCATGTGCATGCATCTGTGATGGTAGGTCAGCATTCAGACAAAATAAGGTCACTTAAACCTACATTTTACGCATGAATGACTTACATTTATGTATACATCGGAGTTCATAGCTCAGTAACTGTACATTGTTGGTTCAGGTAACCTTGCATATGCATGCAATTTTGATAGTATGTAAGCATATAGGCAAAATTTGGTTGCTGCGACAACGTGCCATAACGAGGCGAACTTTGTAATCGTTGATTACCTATGTTTCGCAATGTTGTGACGTCGTGGTACGTATTTATAGGTGGCTTTCCCCGACACACCGGGAATTAAAGGTATGATAAAAATTTGATATAATGTAGAGCAGGTATGTGCCTTTCACGACATGTATGGTCTTGGCAAGGTTAAACTTAAGATAAATCGTCCAGGGAAGTTTGAAAATTCCAAATTTTTGTTGAAAATGTTAATGTTAAAGAATTGAATTTGTGGTTCACACCTTATTTAGCATCATTTGGTATGTGACAGGACAGTTACCTGTTAGAATTCCGCGTGTGTTTCGCACTAATGTAATGTCACGTCTCCATGGTGTGTATCTATTATAAAAGAATTATAGATTTGTAATATACTATGAAACATATTCAATGAAATAAAAGGGAGAACAGAAAACACCTACAATGGCTGAAAATTGTAATCACATGCCACAATCTGCCAGGGAACTACACAGGAAAAACACAAATAAGACAAAAGACAAACGTGAACAACGATGGGAACTCGGGACAGCCGAACTTGGTACCGGCACTAGCAAACGCAAGCGGTAGGGTTAAACCGGTTTATGGGTATTTATCTGTCCCGTTTCCCTATAGTTTAGTAAACATACGAATAAAACCCTGTACAGGTAGACTACTAACTCCATGACCGCAATCTTGAAAGTGCTGGCCGCTAATCTGCCGGCTAGCTGAAGGAGCCTAGTCTGCTGATAAAACACTGTCGCACTACGGAAGAAAAATCAAACTCAAAACTTTCCGCAGGATTTAGTCAAGAATCATCCTCTATTACGTAAAGAATGTAAGTTACGTCCCATCTTTTCCTGGATTTTTAATCACTTTCTGGCATTTTTAACAACATTACCGTAAAAACGATGATTAGAAATGCCCTTAGTAATAAGTTGTTTGCGAGTAACGCCATATTTAGATATTAAATATTTATATCTGTTATAAAACTTCTTAAAGGTATTCAACAACTCTGTTACCCAGTTGTAAAAGTTTGGCTGTGACTGTAAGGTTAAGTTGATTAAAATCGTCAAGCGTAGAACAAACACGTGCGAATCGTACTAGTTGAGAATGATGTCGCCGTCAAGAAAAGGGAAATTCGTTATAGTGAAATCAAAATGATCCCTTTTATCATATATTTTAGTTTTTATTTTACCAGCGTCAATAATAATAGTTAGATCCAGAGAAGGGAAGTACTTTGAATCATTGTTACCTTTATTTAATTTCAGTTCTTGCGGGTAAATAATGTTTACATAATCTAAAAACTGGGGATTGTCAATAGTAAGGATATAGTCAATGTACCTGCTGTTATCATTGAAAATAGAAATAAGATTATCACTGTTTGGTATCGTTCCGTTTTGAAGTTTTTTCATGAAGTCTCTTTCGTAACAGAACAGAAAAAGATCTGCAATGAGAGGTGCACAATTTGTACCCATGGGAATACCTATGACCCGTTGATAAATAGTGTTGCCAAACGAACCTATGTTGTCCAGCAAAAGATTGAGTGCATTTATTATATCATCACATGTCCAGGAACAATAGTTATTGTATATTATATTAGAGACGAATCCTTGTTTTTTGTCTGAACAAATGAACTGCAGATCAGAAAATTTAAAGGACCATTTAATAAGTTGTCCCAATATTGATGTAATCAACTTATGTGGAAAGGTAGTATAAAGTGTAGAAAAATCATAACTGTCGATGGATGAGACTGTTCTTTGAATAGATTGTAGTTTATCCAAAAATTTCAATTGAATTTTTTACACTCCAAAAGTAATTTACACCAGAGTTTTGATAAGTTTTTTTCACAGTATTTAATAACGAAATCATTTATACAAGTAAGTGAACTAGTTAAATGGATGGATAAATTAGTAGTAGAACACTTACTAAATGCCGAAATAAAACGATGTTTGAAGGGATTTTTGTGATGCCTAAGAATCCAGTACATGGTCGGCAAGGTGTTATCTTTAGACGGAACTTTAAGCATTTCTGTATCCTTATAATGTTGTTTGGTTAACGTCTTTTTTTGATTCCACAAAAGTTACGATAATTTCTACATATTTACGATATCTATGGTGCCGGCCGATCACTTATATGTTGAACTTCTAAGGACAATAGTAACCGAAGTGGACACCATGGATTTCATGCATTGTCAACGACAGTTAACTTATGTGTTGTCGGACCCTTCAGATGAACCACTTACTCCGTCGCACTTACACTACGGAAGACGGATGACGTCACTACTGTACCCACAGGATCAAGGATTCGAACATTCGCCCACTGAATTAACTCATGAGTCTAGGAATAAACTTTTTCGACATAATACACATATAATCAATCAGTTCTGATACCAGTGGAAACATGATTATATCTTACATCTCTTCGAGAGTATCATCGCAACCCGGATAGCGACAAACAAGTTATAAACTACAATTGCTTGATTCACCAAGGACCAAATGCACTCTAGCCGTAGTGGATAAACTCAACACTTGTCAGGTCTGCTATAATACGAACTAAGTATGGACTAACTTCACGCCCAATCATAAAGTTTTATCCTTTAAACAGAGACTGTGTTAATGATAGTGATTTAACATGTAAGAACTGTGGTCGCAGAGCGAAACACAAGTCTCCCAAACGAACGTCCATATCCACCTAGCCACCTGTGAAATTTCATCCAATTCTGAGTACTTTGAATTTTCCTGCCTTTCTCCTGTTTCCATGGCAACGGTCGCCATTTTCAAAATTTTAATACCAAAATTCAATTCCCTGCATGCTAGGCAACCTTCCTGTCAATTTTCATCCCATTCTGAGCACTTTGAATTTTCCCGCCTTTTTTCCAGTTTCCATGGCAACGGCCACCATTTTGAAAATTTTGAGACCAAAATTCAACTCTATGCATGCTAGGCAACCTTCCTGTCAATTTTCATCCAATTCTGAGCACTTTGAATTTTCCCGCCTTTTTTCTGTTTCCATGACAACGGCCGCCATTTTGAAAATTTTGAGACCAAAATTCAATTCTATGCATGCTAGGCAACTTTCCTGTAAATTTTCATCCAATTCTGAGCACTTTGATTTTTCCCGCCTTTTTCCGTTTCCATGGTAACGGCCGCCATTTTGAAAAATTTTAAGGCCAAAAATCAATTCTATGCATGCTGGGCAACCTTCCTGTCAATTTTCATCCAATTCTGAGCAATTTTAATTTTCCCGCCTTTTTTCAGTTTCCATGGCAACGGTCGCCATTTTGGAAATTCCAAGACCGGATGGCACATCTTCTCATTGCCCTCTACCAACATATGAAGTTTCATGAAGTTCTGGTGAAAGGTCTTCGAGAGTAATATGTAATATTACCCCCCTCCCCCACCGACTATTTTTTTCGTACCTCAAAAATAGTCGGTAGTGGAGGTGGGTAATATTACATATTACTATTGTGTTTAAAAAAAAAACATCTTGAAGGAGAAAATAGTTACACAGAAAAAGTGACAAAAAAA
>MJUU01016744.1:0-14956 GCA_002080025.1 Modiolus philippinarum | reverse complement strand
CCTCCCCCCCCCAAAAAAAAACAACCGGAGGTTGTAAAAAGCTACACAGAAAAAGTTATAAAAATTTTTTAATTACCCGGGAGTACACCGAATAAGAAATTCTAGTGCAGGTCTAACACAGTAAAAAAAAAAATTCCAAAAGTTCAGCGAATGGAAAAGTTATATATTAAAAAAAATTATTCATATTTTGGCGGAGGGTCATTTACTATAGTAATTTTAATTTTATTGAAGAAAATTAAATATTTTCTATTTTTTTTAATTCACTTCTTACTCTTGCTTCTGTTTCTTCAATCAATTTCTTTCTTTCTTCATCATTCATTCTTGTTTGTGTTTGTTTTGTGTGTATATTTTCTTTCATTTCATTATATTTTTCTAATTCATCTAAAATCAATTTAAATTCATTTTCATTTATCTGTCCATCAGTTAAAGATTTTGATATCAATCTTTCATACTGTTTAACTTGCATTCTGCCATTGTTTTAATTTCATAATGTTTTTTTGATTTTGTTATAAGTTTACGTCTAACAAGTTTAACACAAGCACCTAAACTTCCACACACTACAGCTGCAATTTGCATTGGTAACATTATAGGAAAAGCTATTCCAACACCAGCTAAAATAACAGATATTGAAATTAGACTTGTATCTACGCCATCCGTTGCATTAACTCCTCGTTTATATTTCTTGTATAATGATTTACGAATATCTCTCTCATTTTTCAATGTTTTCTCTATTTCTGTTATTTTTTTGTAGTCTATAATTTTGTCCATCTTCTATAGGTAATTCAGGGTATAATGGTAAATCTGGGGCTGTTGGTTGCTTCATTTTTAAGGGTATTTTTTTAGAATACCCACACTTAATAAATAAAATAAAATGTGCGCTTAATAATTTACTTCCCTAAATCTTCCATCTTCAAAATTAATTTGTGCATCTTGTATGACAAAAATATAAACATTTATTGGTTTATCAGCAGCTCCTTCTTTTTTCGTTATTTGAATTGTTATACCTTCAGAGGCATTTTTGATTCTTCTACCTGAACCGTGTAATGAGTTATCATCTGTTGAACGGAGGTCTAACCATAAAGCATAATTAGTTGTTAAGTATTTTTCTAATGTTGTATTAGATAAATTAAAATTTTTTGAGGGTATATTTGTTTCTTTATCTCGTTTTGAATTTAAAGCAAAGAATCTATTTATTTCATCCCATTGTTGATACGCTTTCATTCCCTGACTATATAATTGATTTGGAACACCTTCTATTGTCATTTCTACTTTTGTTATATTGGGATTATAATAAGTTTCTGTACTTGTTCTATCAGGGTCTTCGAATAACATTAAAATACCTTTCATACTTTTAGCTGGAACATTTAAATTAATATTCCACAATGTATCTTTTTTGTTTTTGGTTATTTTTCTATGTTTTAATATCCTGTCATATAATACAACCATTTTACCATCAACTTCCTGTCTTATTTGTCTTGCTAATTTACTGTCAGAAACCATATCAAATTCTAAACAAATGTTTTTTATTGTATAACTTGCAGATGAATCTGTTGATTTGATGATATTACTATAATTTTTAAATGTAAGTTCATATTCAAGTCTATCACCAAGACCTGATTGATAAAAAGGCATATGACTTTCTAATAGTTCAAAGTCAAGTGGAATATAAAATCTGTTTTTGTATGTTTTTGCTATGGCTTGATCTCCTACATTTTCTGTTTTATCTCTTGCTCCAATTCTATGTTTTAACATGTTTTTAGTACCAATAACCTGATATGCATGTTTAATTAATGTTAATTAATGTTTAATTAATGTTTAAGTTAAACATTAATTAAACAACTATATACTTTTGATTAACAAAATAAAAATGAAAATAAAAATAAAAATAAAAATAAAAATAAATTTAAATATATTAAAACAAAAAAATATAAAAAACTTATAAAAAAACTATTAATAAAAAATAAAATGGTAGATATATCAATAGGAGAAGAAACTTATAAAAATATATTAGAAGAAAAAAACTAATGAAAATATATTATTAGATGAAATAGAAGAACAATATTATAACAATAAAAAAATATGTATCGAGAATAAAATATTAAAATATATATTATTTAAATAAATAAAAAAAAAAATATTTATTACCAACAAATAAAAAAAAATAAATAACAATTATAATATTGAATTAGAAAATAAAGAAATTAATTTAGAAATAGAAGATAAAATACGTATTGATAAATTTTATACAAAAGATTTTACATTAACATTAAATTTTTTAAAACCAGAATTTATAGAAAAATTATATCACAAAAATATTATTAATTCTAATATTTATGAAAAATTAAAATATAATAAAATTGATATATTAATTTATTTAAAAGAAATAAATGATAAAATAACTTATTGTAATTTTAAATGTGATAAAAATTGTAAAAATCATAATAAATGTATTGATTGTGATAAAATATTTGTTGTAAATATATTATATAAAGAAATTTTATTTAAAATTTCAAAAGAATTTATAAAAGTAAAATCTACAAATTTTAAATATAACAAAAATGATTTTATAGAATTAGAAAGTGATACATATATTTATTTATGTATTAATGATTTAAATAATCATACATATTTTATTTACCCGATACTTCTTTTTGAAGAATTTGATATACTTTTAACCGAATGTGATGATATGGATTTTTTAGAAATGAAAAAAAATTGTGGTATTAAAAATGTTAAATATATTTTAAAAAAATTATTTTAAATTTACTGAAAAAGAAATTAATAAAAAATTATCAAATAAAAAATTTGAACAAATCCAAATATAATAAAAATAAATTATAATTAATAAATTAATTAAAAAAACATAAATTATTATATAAATAATGGATATTATTATACCGAATAATAAAAATTTAAAAGAAAATGATGAAAACATAATATTTTATTTTGAAGAAACACATTTAGATGACGTAGATGATTCAGAAATAAAAAATATATTAATAAAACAAAATGAATTTATTAAAGTAATGGTAAACAGGTTTTATTATATAATTAATAAACCAAATTTAAATAAGTATTATAATAATTTTATTATAAAATATATAAAAAAAGACACAATTTTATATGCGAGAAATGTATACATAGATGATGATTTGATTCCGTTAACATATTATAATAAAAAAGTATTAAAATTTTATAAATTTTTACTCATAAAAAAATTATGGTGTTAATTTTGTTAAAGATATTTCAAATGTTGAAATTTGAAAATAGATTAAGACTTAATATTATAAATTTAAAAAATTAATAATAATAATATAATTAATTTAACAAGAACAAAATTAATTATATTATTTAAAAATCTTTAAAATATTTTTATTTTATTTTTTATAAAATAAACATAAAATCATTTTTTTAACTAAATGATTTAAAATTTATGAAATAAAAATAAAAACAAATATTTTAAATTAATTTTTTAATTATCGATTACAAAATTCTTATCAAATGTACATTGTTTTTATTTTCTTTGATAACTGTTTTTTGTTTTATTTTTTAACTAACAGTTCACATCTATAACTGCTATTTATTTTTTATTTTTATTTATTTTTTTTTTGACCTACCAAATCTATTTCCCATTTTTAATCAACATAATTAACATAAACACTTCTTACTAAATTAATATAAAATAAATTTATAAATTTAAAATAATTTTAAAAATAAAATGGGTAATATAATCAAAAACCATGATGATTATATTGAAGAAAATATGTTAAATGCTCAAAATGTATTAAATGAAAAAAAAAAGAAGAAATTAGTATAAGTAAAAAAAAATATTGAAAATTTAATATCAAAATACATTTTATTTAAATTAATTAAAAATATAGATTGAGAACCTAATAAAGATGGAGAATTAAATAAAGATTATTATGTTAAATTAGAAAATAAAAGAATTAATTTATATATGGAAAACAAAGGCGGATATATTTATGAGATTTCTACAAAAAATGTTACATTAATATTAAAACTTTTTAAATTAGAATTAATAGAAAAATTATACGTGAAAGATTTTATTAATTATAAAATTTATAAATCTTTTAAATATGAAAAAGATAGTCTTTTAATTTATTTAAAAGAAATAAATGATAAATCAAATTATTGTATTTTTTAATGTGATAAAAATCCTAAAAACTTTAATATAGGTGTTGATTTTAATAAAGTATTTGTGGTAAATATATTATAAAAGAAATTTTATTCAAAATAGTAAAAAAATTTATACAAATAAATCTACTAATTTTAAAAATGATAAAAGTTATTTATTTGAATTAGAAAGTAATACCTGTGTTAATTTATTTATCGATGATAAAAAAGAAAATCAATATAATTTTTTTTTAATATTTCTTTTTAAAAACTTTAATATAGATTTATATGAAAATGATAATATGAATTTTTTAGAAATAGAAAAACTTTACGCAGATAATATTGTTGAATGGATTTTAAAAGATTATTTTAAATTTGATAGAAAAAAAATTAATAAATTATTATAAAAAAAAATTGAAGAAGTAAAAGAAGAAATTAATAAAAAAAATATAATAGAATATACTGAAAATTTAATAATAAAATATATTTTATTTAAATTAATTAAGAAAATATATCGAATAACTGATAAAAATGGAGAATTAACAAATAATTGTTATGCTGAATTAGAAAATANAATTATATAATAAAAATATATTAATTTTAAAATTTATAAACGTTTAAAATATGAAAAAAGAAATATGTTTATTTTTTTAAAAGAAATAAATGAAAAAGTAAATTATTATAGTTGTAATTGTGATAAAGATTCTAAAGATTATACAATGAATTATGATAAAGTATCCGTAGTAAATATATTAAATAAAGAAATTTTATATAAAATAGTAAAAAAGAATTTATAAAAGTAAAATATACTAATTTTGAACATGAAAAAAATAATTTTATTGAATTAGAAAGTAATACTTATATTGATTTATGTATTGATGATGAAAAAGATTATAAAAATAATTTTTTTTTAACATTTTATTTTAACAAATTTGATATAGATTTATATGAAAATAATGAAATAGATTTTTTAGATAGTGAAGAACTTTATTATCGTAGTACTGTTAAATTGATATTAAAATATTATTTTGATTTTGATGAAAAAGAATTCATGAAATATTATCAAATAAAAAAAATTAAAAATGATATTTTAAATAATAAAATATTATTATTTATAGTTATAAGTAAGAAATATATAAATGATAAAATATTTTAATAACATATTATAAAGCAAGAGCATCACAATTTTATAGATTTTAGCATTTTAAAAAAAATATGATGTTAATTTCATTAAAGATATTTTAGATGTAGGACATTATGAAATTAGTACAAAATGTATAAATAAAAATACTAATTTAGGTATACATAAACTATCTAATATTAATATAATATTAGACTTAATATTTTTTTAAAATCAAAATAAATATAAATATATAATTTTTTATAAAATATGGATGATATAAATCTTCCAAATGAAATAAAACTTAAAATATATAGTAATTTAGATTTAAAGTATTAAATTAGACTTAGATAATAAAACTTATTGGTTTATATTTAACAAATATTATTATAATATAAAATGGGATAATAATATAAATTGAATCGATCAAATAAAAAATATGAAAAAAAATTAATAAAATAAATAAAAAAGTTAATGTTGAATTAACATATGATAATGATTTAAATTATAAAGAATTTCTTATGTTTGATTTTAATTTATCTAAATCTTTTTGTCGTTTTAAAGAATATGATTTAGAACAATGGAAAAATATATGTTTTGGAGATATTAAATATTATAAAAAGTTTTGTAAAAGTATTTATGATTCTTTTTTAATAGGGAATTTTTTTATGTTAATTATGGGATACCAAATAAATTTATAAAATATGCATTATCAATAGTAAAAATAAATCCAAAGAAAAAATCATATTTAAAAATATTTTTCAAAAATTTTATTTAATGCTTTTATTCGTAAATCTTATAATTTTTCATTTTTAGAAGATGAAATATCAAATATAGAAAATATAACTTCTAAATATAAATTATCAACTATTTTAAAATGGTATATTAATTATTTATTTTCATTAAATTATTTTAATAATGATAATTATATGTATATTATTGAATATATATTTAAGTTTTGTAAAGATATGAAAATCATAAAAAAATATTTTATAAACGATATACCTTTTTTAAATTTTTTTTTTAGAAGAATATGAAATAATTTTTTTTTAAAATGTTTAAATGATAATATTTCTTTAAATAAATACGAATTACCTAGTATTATATTTAATAATTTTAAAATTAATAAAAAATATTCTGTTATTAATTAAAAAATTAAATTTTAAATTACTTAAATATTTTTATATATAAATTAAGTATTATTTAATTAGTATATCAATATTTATTTTTTTATTTTTTTGTATAATGTTCACAAACTTTATCAAATAAAATTTTTAACATTTTTTTCATGTCATATAATCCTTCTTGAAATTATTCCTTTATTTAATAAAAATTCTTTTAAATCATTAGTATTTCTAAAAATATTTATTTTATCAAACTTATTCGATATTTTTGTTTTACAATCATAACATGTTTCTTTTTAAATTTTTTTTGTATAAATCCATGAATAAGAATTTTCGTTTATTTTAATATTTTTATTACAAATATCATAATTAGTGTCTATTAAATTATTTTGTTTATGACTTTGATATCCATAACCTTGCTTTTTATAAGCTTCATTATAATCTTGTGTTTAAAAAACAAAACTTTGGGGATAAAGAATCAAAATAATGACTTCCATAACCCATTTATAAAATATTTTTAATTATGATTTATTTTTAACTTTTTTAAAAGTAATTATAATCTATTTTTAATATTTTTAATATGTTGATTAATTTTTATAGTTTTTAAAATCATAAAATAATATCTTTTAAATTTAAGATATTATTAAGTTAATTCTTCCTCTTTAATTTTTGGGAAAATTTTAAAGAAAATTATATTCTTGAATATAAATTTAGAAAAAAGAATTAAATATGAAAAATTAAACTAATTATTTTTTAAATTCAATAATAAAAATAAAATAACATTATATATAAAATATTAATAATTTTAAAAACTTAAATTTAAAAGTAATTTACAATACTAATTATAATAACAAAAATATAAAATGATATATTAAAATAAAATGGAACAAAAACACTTATATGCTATTTTTCATAATGAATGTAATTTTCATAAAAAAACTTTTAAATTAGAATTAGACCGATTATTTTTCACTCACGAGAAGAATGAAGAATATGCTTTAAGAAAAGTAATAAAATATTTTAAAAATAATTTTGATAATTCTCATTTACGTATATATATAAAAACAATAAAAAAAAATCCATATCCAATAGATACATTATTATTATTTTATAGAAGATCATGAAATATATAGTGTATTATGTAATAATGATAAGGAAAATAATAATGATAAAAAAAATACGTTTTTTGATAATTTTTAAGAAGTAAAAACTTTTTTTAATGAAAAAGAATTAAAAAGATCTACATTTTATATAGATAAAGAAATTAACAAAAAATCTAAAATTTACTTTTAATATGATTATGAAACAGAAATTGGATTTAAAAAAATAAAAGATTTTTAAAAATATTTTGATATTTTTAATTTAAAATGAATAAATAAAAATGAAGTTTCTACTTAAACTTTACTTAAATAAATGCATATTTTTGATCAACAAATAAATATAGATTATATATATTTATAAATGTTAAACTAATTAATAAAAAAAATAAATTTTAAATAAAAAAAATTTTATATTTATATAAAAATATATATTTATATAAAAAAATGAATAATATATATATTCCTAATGAAATAAAATTAAAAACTTATAGTTATATAGATATAGAAAGTTTAAAAAATTAAATTTAGATAATAAAACATATTTGTATATATTTATAAATATTTTTATAAAATAAACTGGAATCAAAATATAAAATGGATTAATTTTTATACATTTTTATAGTTTTTAAAATCATAAAATAATATTGTTTTAATTAAAAATAATTAAGTTAATTCTCCAGCTTTAATTCTTTTAATTGTAAATCTATTCATAATTATAGAATTTTCTTCATCTTCTATATCTTTTTTAATTTCTATTATTTTTGTTTTTATTATTTTTTTATCATTATCATTATTTTCTTTTATAAAATCAAGTTCTTTTTCTAATTCTTGTAATCTTCTTTTATAATTATTACATACATTTTCTTGCGCATAACAAAGAAATTCATATGCTTTAATAATTTTATTTTGATTATTTCCCATTTTATAATTTTTAATTAATTTTTATATTTATTGATTTTTTATAAACTAAACACAAAATAACTAACTAATGATAATACTACAATGTTGTTATAATTGTTAGTATTTTTAATAGCATTACTTAAACATTACTTAAACATTACTTAAATAACTTCTAATGTTTTGTTTAATAAAAAAATAAATATAAAAAATAAATTTAATCTATATTTATAAATATTAATATAAAATAAAAATAATTTAAAAAAACAAATGGGTAACATAATCAAAAAAAGTTATGAAAAACAAGAAAATCTATTGGAAGAAATATCAGAAGAAAAAATATTTAAAAGAACTTTATTAAAAATATCAGAAGAAGAAATTAATGAAAAAATATATAATTATATAGAAAATTTAATATCAAAATATATTTTATTTAAATTAATTAAAAAATATATTGGATACCTAATAAAAATAGAGTTTAACTAAAAATTATTATGTTGAACTAGAAAATAAAATAATTAATTTAGAAATAAAATATTTATATATAAACAAGAGTTTAAGAGTTAATGAATTTAGCACAAACAATTTTAAATTAACATTAAATTTTTTAAAACCAAGATTAATAGAAAAATTATATGATAAAAATCTTATAAATTATAGTATTTATAAACGTTTAAAAAATTACAAATTTGATTTTATTTTTTAGAAGAAATAAATAATAAAATGCATTATCAAAATAAATATAAATTTAAAAAAAAATAAAAATAATGTTGATTTTGATAAATTAGTTATAATAAATATATTATAAAAAAAAATTATATAGTATAGTAAAAGAATTTATAAAAATGAAAACTGATTTTAAAAATGATTTTATTGAATTAAAAAATAACACATCTATTAATATATGTATTAAAAATGAAAGAAATGATCCATATTCTTTTTTTTAATATTTTTTTTTTAAAGTTTGATATATGTTTGTATGAAAATTATAAAATAAATTTTTTAGAAATGGAAAAAAAATTTTAACCATGATATAGTTAAAATGATATTAGAATATTATTTAAATTTTAATAAAGATAAAATTAATGAAATATTATTAAATAAAAAAGTCTAAAAATGATATTTAAATAATAAAATTAAAACTAAAATTAAAACTAACTTTTTTTATTATTTAAAATTTTATATAATGCTTTGTTTAATATGTATTTTATAATTATAAACACTATTTATTTTATTACATAATTTTTTTTTATCTAAACTTAAATCTATTTGTGTTCGTTTAGATTTTTTATTTGATAATTTTTCATTAATTTCTTTTTCATTTAAAGTATAATAATTTTTTAAAATGAGTTTTAGTAAACCATCACCAAAATTCTTTTTAAATTCAAGAAGTTTTTCAAATTCTAAAAAATCTATATGATAACTTTCATACAAACATATATCAAAATCTTTAAAATAAAATATTGGAAAAATAGAATATGTATCATTATTAATATCTCTAATAGATAAATTAATTGTTGTATTACTTTCTAATTCTATAAAATCATTTTTATTATATTTAAAATTTGTAGATTTTACTTTTATTAATTCTTTTACTATTTTAAATAAAATTTCTTTATATAATCTATATAATCTATTTACAACAAATACTTTATCATAATTAATATCATTATAATGATTTTTACAATTTTTATCACATTTAAAATTACAATAAGTTACTTTATCATTTATTTCTTTTATATAAATAGATATATTATCTTTTTCATCTGTTAAAGATTTATCAGTTTTATAATCAATTAAATTTTTATTAGATAATTTTTCAACACATTTTAATTCAAAAAAAATAAATGTTAATGTAAAATCTTTTGTATAAAATTCATTAATATATTTTACTTTATTTTCATTTTGTATATCCATCCATATTTCTTTATTTTCTAATTCAATATAATAATTTTTATTTTCATTTAATTGTTAATTTTTTTTTTCATTATTAAGAGGTATTGGTATAAAATATATTTTTTTGATTAATTTAAATAAAATGTATTTTAATATTAAATTTTCAATATATCTTTCTATATTTTTATCTATTTCTTCTATTCCTTCTTTTTCTATTTCTTCTATTCCTTTATCAATTTCTTCTATTTCTTTTTCTTCTTTTAGTTTTTTTAGTTTTTTATTTATTTCTTCTATTGTTTCCATTTTTTCAATTTCTTCTATTTCTTCTTTTTCTTTTTCTTTTATTTCTTCTATTTTTTTATAAAGTTCTTCTCTTTCTTTATCAAGTTCTATTATTTTTTTTATATGTTCTCCATTTTCATTTTCTATATTTTGGGTTTTATATTCATGTTTTTCAGTATATTACCCATTTTATTTTTATTTTATTTTTATTTTTATAATAAAAATAAAATAAAAATTAAAATTAAAATTAAAAATAAAATTAAAATTAAAATTAAAAATAAAATTAAAATTAAAATTAAAATTAAAAATAAAATTAAAATAAAAATTGACAAAAAATAATAAATTATCGTAATATTTTATTATATCAAATTATAATATATTAAATTAATTTTTATCTAAATTTTAAATCTGTTGTGTTTTTTTAGATTTTTTATTTGATAATTTTTAATTAATTTCATATTCACTTAAAGTAAAATAATCTTTTAAATTATATTTTAAAATGTTACTATCACAATTTTTTTTAATTCAAGAAGTTTTTCAAATTTTAAAAAATCTATGTTATAATTTCTAAATAAAATTATATCAAATTATTTAAAAAAATATTGGAGAATAATAATATGTATAATTATTAATATCACTAATAGGTAACTCAAGTTGCGCATTACTTTCTAATTTTATAAAAATATTTTCATTAAATTTAATATTTGTAGAATTTACTTTTATTAATTCTTTTACTATTCCAAATAAAATTTCTTTATATAATCTATTTACAATAAATACTTTATCATAATTAATATCTAATTTATCATGATTTTTACAATTTTTTTCACATTTATAATTACAATAATTTACTTTATCGTTTATTTTTTTTATATAAAAAGATATATTATATTTTTCATCTGTTAAAGATTTATAAGTTTTATAATCAATTAAATTTTTATTAGCAGCAATATACCTACCTCTCCAGCCTATGGAGTGCACATTTCACAGTTGATTCGTTACTGTCGAGCTTGTAGTTTGTACAGTGATTTTTTGAACAGAGCAAAAACACTGTCCCAAAAGCTGATTAGTCAGGGATTTGTTCAACCTTTGTTAATTTCATCCCTCAAGAAATTCTATGGCCGTCACCATAGCATCATTGTCTTTGGACTTCGATTTTTGTGAATTTCACCCCTTTGTTCCTTCGGTATTCTACTGCCGTTGTTTTATTATATAATTTTTCTATACTTTTTAATTCAAAAAATTTAATGTTAATGTAAAATCTTTTGTATAAAATTTATTAATACGAAATTCATTGAGATTACTTCTTTTATTTTTATTTTGTATATCTATCCTAATTTCTTTATTTTCTAATTTAACATAATAATTTTTATTTCTTTATTTTCATTTATTTCTTTATTTTCATTAATATTTATTGGTTTCCAATATATTTTTTTTACTAATTTAAATAAAATGTATTTTAATATTAAATTTTTAATATATCTTTCTTTATCTTTATTCATTTCCATATATCCTATTTTGGATATATGGAAGTACATACAGTGACTTTGTGGAAAGAGCAAAACCACTGTCACAAAAACTACTGAGTCAGGGATATGTTCAGCCTTTGTTACTTTCGTCCCTTCAGAAATTCTATGGCCGTCACCACGACATCATAGATAGATATGAAATGTCAGTGTCACAAATAAAAACTGACATTTTCAGCTAGATTCGCGTCTTCCCTGATTTGACATTACCGGTTTCGACTTTACCCTGAATTGACCCACTGACAGTGTGACGGGTGCTGTGCACAGAGCAGGACATGCTTACCCTTCCGGGGCACCTGATGTCACTCTTGTTTATTGAGAGTTCACACTGTTAGTGCTTTAGTTTTTTGTGTTGTATATGTAACGTTCGTGTGTTTTGTGGGCATGTGGTGTCTTTGGTCTTCCGTCTTTTGGTGTTCTTGCTTTTGCCTTGTCTCTGGACTTTGATTTGTGTAATCTTGTGCTTTGTTCCTTCGGTATTCTACTGCCGTTGTTTTGCTATCAATGTGTTCTATTTCTTCTATTATTTTTATTATTTCTTCTCGTTCTTTTTCTTTTTCTTTTATTTCTCTTTCTTTTATTTCTCTTTCTTTTATTTCTATTTCTTCTTTTTCTCTTTCTTCTTTTTCTATTTCTTTTATTTCTCTTTCTTTTCTCTTTCTTTCTTCTTTTTCTTTTTCTTCTATTTCTTTTAGTATTTTTAGTATTTCTTCTTTTTCTTTTTTTTTCCTAGTTTTTTGTAAAGTTCTTCTTTTTCTTTATCAAGTTCTATTATTCTTTTCATATATTCTATATCTTTATTTCCTATATTTATGGTTTTGTATTCATTGTTTTCAAGTATATTACTCATTTTTTCATTTTTATTTTAAAAAAACTATTTTAATATATTAAAAATTAAAAATTTAATTATTTATTTAAATATTATTATATTATTTTAATTCTCCAGCTTTAATTCTTTTTATAATAAATTTATCCATAATTATAGAATTTTTTTTTTTTTTGATCTTCTATATTTTTTNTTAATTTCATTATTTCTGCTTCTATTATTTTTACATCATTATAATTATTTTCTTTTATGAAATTAAGAATTTTTTCTAATCTTTTTAAATCCATTTTATCTTTATTAAATATATTTTTTACAATATAACATGAACGTTTATATATTTCATTTTTTTTTATTTTTATTATTTACCGTTTAATAATTTTCAATTAATTGTTATATGATTTTCTAAAAGTTCAAAGTCAAGTGGTATAAAAAATCTTAAACCATAGACTGTTAATTCTGTATATAAATTATATATTATATAAATGAATAAAATTATTTTTCCTAATGAAATACAACTTAAAATATATAGTTATTTAGATATAAATAGTTTAAAAAAATTAAATTTAGGTAATAAAGATTATTGGTTTATATTTAATAGGTATTATTATAAATTAAACTGGGATAAAAATATAATTTGGATAGATCAAATAGAAAATATAAAAGAATTTAATAAAATAAATAAAATATTTAAGTTTGGATTAAAATATGATAAAAATATAATTTATAAAGAATGTATATTACCAAATATAGATATAAATTCAAATAAATTTTTTAATCTTTTTCATGAAAAACAATTAAGATATCAATTTGAATATTATGATTTAGAACAATGGAAAAATGTATATTTTGGAGATATTGAATATTATAATGAGTTTATATTTGATATTGGATTACTTTATTAACTTGGTTATGATAAATATATTGATTATAAAATATTTAACGTACATACAAGATACGCATCATCAATTATAAAAATGAATCCAAATAATGAAGAATTATATTTAAAAATATTTTTAAAAATTATATTTCATGCTTGTTTCCGCAAAGCTAAATTTTCATACATAGAAAATAAAATAATACATATTTAAGATATTATTTCTAAATATAAATTATGAAATATTTTAGAATATTATATAAAATACGCATCATCATTATATAATTATTATTTTTTTTAATTAGATTTTAAATTTATTTATAAATCATATAAAAATATAATTGAAATAAAAAAATATGTAATAAATGATATACCTAATTTTAATTTTTTTACTACTGAAAATGAAATAAATTATTTAGAAAAAATTATAAATGAAAATGCTCAATCGGATAATTATAAATTATTATTACCTAATATAATATTTAATAATTTTAGAATGTTTAAATGTTAATTATAAATACGAATTATGTTACTTTAATTGATAATATTGATTATTGTTGTGATACAATAAAAAAAATACTTAACAACTAATTATGGTTTATGGTTAGATTAACGTTCAACGGATGGTAACTCACTACACGGTTCAGGTAGAAGAATCGAAAATGCTTCTGGAAGTATTACAATTCAAATAACGAAAAAAGAAGGAGCTGCTGATAAACCAATAAATGTTTATATTTTTGTCATACAAGATGCACAAATTAATTTTGAAGATGGAAGATTTAGGGAAGTAAATTATTAAGCGAACATTTTATTTTATTTATTAAGTGTGGGTATTCTAAAAAAAATACCCTTAAAAATGAAGCAACCAACAGCCCCAGATTTACCATTATACCTGAATTACCTACAGAAGATGGACAAAATTATAGACTACAAAAAATAACAGAAATAGAGAAAACATTGAAAAATGAGAGAGATATTCGTAAATCATTATACAAGAAATATAAACGAGGAGTTAATGCAACGGATGGCGTAGATACAAGTTTAATTTCAATATCTGTTATTTTAGCTGGTGTTGGAATAGCTTTTCCTATATTGTTACCAATGCAAATTGCAGCTGTAGTGTGCGGAAGTTTAGGTGCTTGTGTTAAACTTGTTAGACGTAAACTTACAACAAAAT
>MJUU01016742.1:4717-29510 GCA_002080025.1 Modiolus philippinarum | reverse complement strand
GAAATGGTTAATTTCAAAGAATTTGACACAAAATTAGCAAGAAATTAGTGTTGTGCAATCAGTTACAAAATTCAACTGATTATCTATTATAATCAGTTAGGTTCAACCAACCAATTATCTATTATAATCAGTTAGGTTCAACCAACCGTTTATCTATTATAATCAGTTATATTCAACCAACTGATTATCTATTATCAGGGATTTACCTCCACTTCTGTCAGATGGGGTCCCAGGGACCCACCATATAAATTTTCCTGGGTCCTTCTGAAAAAAATGTGGGTCCCAGAAGGTCACATAATTTTTTCTTGATTAACTAATTATAGTTTTACGTCCAGTAGGCAATATTTGTGCTATATCAGACGAAACTCAATTACTCAATTCAGAAAATTACATATAAAAAAGTAATATAGCTGAAAGGGAAAAAGGGGTAACAAATTCGATTTGAGGAATTAATTTTCTGCCCCTACCCATTTCCTCAATTTTCCTGTCCTGAGAAATGGGTAGGGGCAGGAAATTAAGCCTTTCTATATACGACACTCAGCAAGTCTGCACTTGAGCAAAAAAAATAAAGACTGGGTCTTGATATAGAATAGGGCTTGGCATTTCTCCACAGTGTTTGGCTACAATGGTTCGTGGTTAGGCTTTCCGTATCATGACCTGACTACCTCGTTTAGAAGGGGCATTTCACTAGCTACCATCTAGGGATGCACCCAGCAGCTCTGTAGCCGGAGTCTTTGAAAACCAATTCAGGTGCCAAGTGAGCAAAGATATATTGTATCGTGTTGATAATGTGCAAATTTTAACAAAAGTAACAAGTTTTTGGTGTTAATGTGCAAATTTAAAAAAGTTAACAAGTTTGTGCTGTGATTTTAGTTTATTTAGCCAAGCCCGAACACACATGACACAAGTCATTGATGCCTTCAATCAATCCGGTAATTCTGGAACTATCGTTTTTTTTTTTTTTTTTAATTCCCCTTTACCAGCTTTCAACTGCTTATTTGCGTTCACTTTTCCCCCCACCCCATTATAGTTTCGATAGGGATCCCGATAATGAATTTAAAAGTGGAAACGAAATGTTTAGAGTGTGTCTCCTTGATTATTATTTTAAATAATATTCTTTCATGGGATTTGTGCAGATTTACAAATTCTACACAACTTGGTGCTAGATCTACATTTATGTAGCATTTTTATACATTATTTATGTTGCGTCCCTTTGAACGCTTTATATTGTAATAAAATCTGCATCCTGTCATTTATTTTTGCGTACCAGACGCGTGTTTTACGCGTCCCGTAAATCCCTGTATTATAATTAGCTAGGTTCAACCAACTGATTATCTATTATAATCAGTTAGGTTCAACCAACCGATTATCTATTATAATCAGTCAGGTTCAACCAACCGATTATCTATTATAATCAGTTAGGTTCAACCAACCGATTATCTATTATAATCAGTTAGGTTCAACCAATCCATTATCTATTACTATTGGTTAATGGTAAAATGCTTACAATTTGTATGGTGTGAGGAAATTAGGATGAATCTTTGACAAAATTTTGGCTAATTGATTGCTTTATTTTCCTATATAGAACCATTTAAGTTTTCACACTCATAACATGAGCTATCTTTACTTTAGGGACACATTCAGAATTTCAATAAAGAAATATATATAATTTTATTTGAAAGAAGACCAAAATAATAGAGAAAATTTTGATTATCAATAGATTGCCCTAAATTTCAATCGATTAATCACATATAGATGCCCAATCAAACGATTTGAGACTTTTTTCGATCATCAAAACATCACTACAACAAATAAAAAAAATGTCAGGTCTTTAAAAAATCAGGGCATGATGGGATGAGAATTTTTTACTTTTTATTATTGCCAAGCTGTACATATGGAATATAGGACATTTTGGTTTTGATAAGGACTTTATCATGGCTAGTATCAAGTGAGCCCTCGCATGCGAGCTTGATGCATTACGCCGTGATAAAGTCATTTATCGGTAATTCACAAAATGATTTAACAGAACTCTAAAATAAATTGAAATAAACTAAAATTTCTATTTAAACATGTCAAACACAGTTAATCTATTGTTTATTGCAATAATTTAAATGTATTCTTCATTCACATCTTACTTACACATATGAACACAACAAATAGTACAAACATGACGTCAACATAGCAACCGGCATGTGACGCCTTCACAGTGACCCAATAATTTCGTGATAATGTCCAGTTCAGTTATACTGGGATTATCAGTCTCTGTAGATCAAAGGAAATTCATACAAAATTACCGATAAATGTTTGTATGGTGCATCATGTACATGGTATATGTTATCTTTATAATGATTTCTACTTTGTTACAGGGTAATGTCCCCTTGTTGATGGTTATGCTGTATGGACAGGTTTATCAGACAAAGTATTATGGGCCAGGCGTAAGTTCTAAATATTTAATGTAATTTTTCATATGATTTACCCTCATTACATATTCCTTGCACCAATAGATATTTTCTGGTACTAGTACACAACATGACTTTGAAGCTGGAGTTAGATATGAATTCTAACATGGCTCTAGTTAATCGTCAACCAGTATAATACTCGATAACCGTATACTTCGCACATGCGCAAATGGTGTCGGAATAAGAGTAAAATGGAAGAAAAACAACCATGTTTTTTATTTTGCTTGTCTTAATTTGTGAAGAAAATAAATGTTAAGCCTATTTTATAACTGAAGTATGCCATTCAGACACGTTAATGTGTATTATTTTGCTCTCGATTTGGATTTTGAACTTGCATCTGTTTGTGACGTCATAGACACAGACAGCAATGGAAACGGGAAATCCGTCTTCTCTAAGGTCGCCTCAGATCGGAAAATTCCGTTTTCTGTCATATTAGAATCGAAATAATTCATGGCAGGTATATGGTTATTGTCATTTAACCATGGGCTGGGCCTTTATATTCGTAAATTTAACCCTTCGCTAACGCTCAGGGTTAAATTCGAATATAAAGGCCAAGCCCATGGTTAAATTTCTAATAACCATATACCTGCCATGAATTATTTCTTAATTAGTTGTAATACTTTCATTGAAATTTCATTGGTCAAGCCCCAAGTGATAGCACATCATACATGATGTGCTATTACTTTTTGAATGTTTCTATTGGACCACTTTGAGATCTTTTTGGCTGTGATTTACAAATGTATGTTACCTAGTAAAAGTGCTGCTATTTAAAACAAACAGCAATGTCACCAGCAAGCAAACAGAGAATTTCAGCAGTTCAGCACAAAAAATTCCACAGTATTTATTTATGAAAATCATAAGAAAACTTTTACAACTCTAAAGAATTGTATATCGCTAGATATCAGCTCTCAGTATGTAATTTCAAATACAATAAACTCTCACAGGCTTGTTTATAATTTTTTATGCAATTACATAGCTCTAGTGGATATCCATCAATATACAATTCAATAACAATTCTTTCTTGTTATGGAAACTCTAAATATCTGATTCTTACACTGTACCACTACTTGATGTGTAAACAGTTGTTCATACTTTTAACAAATAACTTTAGGCCTCTGTTTTCTTGTTTGTTTTAGTTTATAATTATTTCATTTGCTCAAAATAAAGAGACAAAAAGGATGAGACACACGTTTTATCAACTTATGAAGTCTTCTCCTTTGTTTACAATAAATAACAATAACTAAACATAAAGAGCATGCACAAAAATGATTATATAGAATGTAAATCGTTAACTTAATTCTCAACCTCTACAGATACGTTTGTGGTTGGTGGGTACGACAACAAATTTACATGGGAAAAGATTTGTACACATGGTTTCATCACTAGCTGATGAGGAATCGTTTGGACGCCTTTACAAATTTCTTGTTTTTCTATAGTTAACTTTTCATTAAAAAGGTGTACTGGACCTGTATAAACTAAATTTGCAATAGTCTTTGGATGATCCCTTTAAAAATTAAGTCCATATTCGGGCTCGATCCAAAATGTCTGCCAGCAGGCAGCACATTTTCACACAGAACCCTATTTAAAATGCTCTCAAAGAGTGAAACAACTTAGCCTGTTTTGTTAAATTGGATAACAAAGGCCACAGGGTGTTCCCCTTCAAAAAAGCAATCTTATGTTGTTACCTTATGCAAGATGGTAGCCAAGAGGGACATAGTAAATAGTGATAGAGACAATGTATCCAAAAATCTTATCTGAACGACTGTACCCTTTCTGTTTAATGTAACTAGGTAACATATATCATCAAATGGTCTTTTGTGCTCTAACAGATTTTACAATTTTTTGGTTTATGGTCTAGCGCTTCCAAATATTTTGATTTGATCTGCACTGAAGAGACATAAGTTTTCGAATGGCCATATGCAGAAACTAAATTTACAGTAACTTCAGTAGTTTGTAATTTTAACAAGTGTGGTCATTATGTTTCATTCTTCATCCTAGATGGCTCTCAGTAGCAAAGTTATGCATGCAGTATAACATGACTATGTGAAAGCATTCAGAAATTTCCCCTGAAACTCTTGAACCACTTGAAAAATTTTGCTCACAATGGTCTTTGGGTGGCCCTTTTCAAAAATTGTACCTTATCCAAGATTCATGCTACCAGCAAAAAATATAATAGTTAGATATAGGACCTTATTGGGAAATGCATTCAAAGACCTTCTTACCTGAAACAAATGTGTCATTGAGAATCAAACTTGGTAAGTGCCACTTGAATAATTTCATTTGAACTTCATCTGATTTGGCAACCATAAGAATGATCGGACCCTAGATACTAGTAGAAATGCAGTGAATGCTTTTATTGTCTGAAACTGCTGTGCCAATTTGAACTACTGTAACACTTGTTGACATTAATTCCTGAGGGTTCCACCTTGATGGCTTTTTTGGTACACCTCGACTAATTTAAGACGGCCAAAGTTAACAATTGAAGAAATACAATCATTTGGTAACCATCGAAGATTCAATGTTTTGCATATTTGAGTATATTTTAGACACTATAATAAGAAATGGTCAGAGTCCTCATGATCAGTACCACATCCATATCATATGAGATTATGATGACTTTAGATCATCGTCCACTCCAGAAAGGAAGCAAAACATCAAAGCTATGTTAATATGATATAAATATAGAATCCACAATTGCATCGAGTTAGAAACGACATTTCTACACTAGAGATAGTTAAATTTTCAAATATTTTAAGCGCGAGGCTTGCCGAGCGTTTAAAATATTTGAAAATTTAACTATCCAGAGTGTAGAAATGTCGTTTCTCACGAGATACGGTTGTGGATTTTATTTCTCTAATGATTTCAAGGAGATTTTTGACAAAAACATGACCCCCTTTTCTGATGATCGGAAATAAATGTGTTCTTTAAAAGTGACGCCATCAGGCATGTTCGCCTTTTTTCATGGCGTCACAATGGTAAAGTCGGAAAACGGCAAACATATTTGATGTCATAATTGAATTTCATCCAATTACTTGCCGAGAACAACATTCTCTCTAGAGAGGAGAAACATATTTTTCCAACCGCTCAGGAAACGTGAAAACAGGACAGAAATTAGAGAAATTACAGATAAACAATGAAAGGATATGGAGTAAATGTACATGAAACAAAATCTCTATGTAGGATTAAATATAATAATAATAATAATAATAATAAAATCTTTATTTAATGAGGGTAACACAGTTAGTATAACTAATCTTCCCTGAGGCTCTCAGGAACATAATTAAAAACAACATGATATATATTCATATACAAAATGTGCTAAATATTGCAACAATATAATTATTATCATAACATGGTTCTGTTCAAAAGATAGTCCTTTAAAACTCTCTTAAACATGCTTTCAGAAGGTACATTCCGTATTGACACAGGTAATAAATTCCATAACATTGAAGCAGAGTAATGAAAAGATTTTTTATATAACTCTGTTTTTGCTTTTGGAATATGAAGGTTTCCATTTACAACATTTCTAAGGCAGTATGGGTTACTTGAGGAAACAAGGCTGAACACATTTTTTAAGTAAGGTGGTGCTTCATTTTTTAAGCATTTGAAAAGAAGAAGATACTTATGATATAAAATTCGATCTTCTATGGTCATCCACCCAAGTTGTTCAAATAAAGGTTTAGATGGAGCTTGGGGATCTGCATCAAGAATTAATCTTGCTGCTCTCTTTTGAAGTTTCAATACTCGGTTTAGTCCATCACTGCCACAGTTACCCCATATAATGCAACAGTAATCAATTGATGGGAGAATATAGCCATTGTAAAATAACTTTCTTGCTTCAAGATTTAAATATTTCTTTATTTTTGAAAGAAGATATATTAATGAGGAAATTTTTGAACAGACATGGTTTATCTGGTTTGACCAGCTTAAAGTTGAATCTATTTTAATGCCCAATAATTTTTCACAAGGTGAAATTTGTAAGGGTATAGAATTTATTTGCAGGTGGAGTTCCGCATTCAAGTTTGAAAGTTTTTGTCTCGTTCCTATAACCATACATTTAGTTTTGTCACAATTAATGAACATATTATTGTCTTTGCACCACTTTTCGATTTCATGCAGGTCTCTTTGGACATTTATTTGTACCTCTGTAATATTTTCACCAGATGAGTGGACAGTAGAATCATCTGCAAAAATATCAATGTTGCTATTCTGAACATAGAGTGGTAAATCATTGATGTATAATATGAATAGAAGAGGTCCAAAATAGAACCTTGAGGAACACCAAACTTGATAGGCAGTTTCTCTGATTTGGAATTTTCAATTTGTACTTGTTGTGTTCTATTATTTAAGTAGGATTTGAAAAAGTCAATAGCCTTATCATTTAATCCATAAATTTCAAGTTTTTTACACAAAATATCATGCTCAACTACATCAAAAGCTTTTTTAAAGTCTAAAAGAACTGCTACATTTATATTTCCATCATTCATTTCCTTCAACCATTTGTCAGTTATATTAACAAGAGCTGTCTGACATGAATGATTAGGCCTAAACCCAGATTGATTTATGTGTAACAAAGAAAAACCAGATAAAAATTCATACAAATGTTTTGAAACATGTTTTTCAATCAGTTTAGAAATTGTTGGTAAAACAGAAATAGGTCTGTAATTGGTTGGAAACCATTTTTCTCCTGCTTTAAAAATAGGGGTTACTTTTGCGTTTTTAAGAACATCTGGATATATGCCAGTGTCTATTATTCTGTTAAATATGTATGTTAATGGTGAAGCTATAACATATGCACTTTGTTTGCTCCAACATTATCAGTGCCAGCTGATTTGTTCTCATTGAGTTTTAATAAATCTTCAAGAATATTATTAATTTTAATAGGTGGAATTACAAATTTTGCATTTTCAGGTAGTTTTTTTCTCCACAAATTTCTGTAAGTGTCTAAAGTCGGAACTATTATTTGTTGATTCACTGTTTCTTAAATTTTGTACACATGATGTAAAAAAATTGTTAAAGATGTTTGCTATTTTATATGAATCATTTACTTTAGCATTATTATCTGAAAGGATCTCATGTGGTTTCGTTTGATTTGATGGATTTAGACTATGAATGCATTTCCAAAGTGCTCTGGGATCTTTTGTTTCTTTTACCATATTACTATAGTATTTTTGTTTTGATTCATCTATGATTTCCTTAGTTTTATTCCGCCAATATTTATATTCATCCCACTTTCCAAGACTATGAAATTTATCCCTCATTTGTTTTGCAAAAATTACTTCACTGGTGTACCAATCTGGTTGTTTATCTTTTTTAACTCTTTTAGTCACAACTGGTGCATGCTTATCAAGTAATGAATTCAAAATATCATAAAAAAAAACTTGCAAAGAGATATTTGGATCACTTTCATATTCAACGAGGTAAAAAGGTGAGCCTTCCAAGTCAGAAAGGAAGGCCTGTTCATCAAATTTTTTAAAATTTCTGTAAACAATTTTTGAGTGTTTTTCTTTTTTTGTATTAAACTGTTCATTTCGGGTCATGCATATTGGATAATGATCACTTATGGAGTAGTTCACAACATGAGATTCGTGACTTTTTTCAAGATTAGTGACATATATGTGATCAATTAATGTCTTGGATTCCTTGGTGACCCTAGTTGGTTCCTCAATTATCTGATGCAGATTATATGTCTCTATAAATGATAACCATTTTTGAGGTGGCTGATTAGGAGACAAAACATTTAAATTAAAATCACCAGCTAAAACTATATCGGGATTAACATGAATTGCTGTTTTAAGTCCATTTTCAAATTTATCAATCCATGCAATATCCTCCTTTGGGCTTCTATAAACAAAATATACAAGGAATGATTTTTTGTGTGATGGTTTTATCTCGATCCACAAGGTTTCCAAATCACTGATTTCAAATTCAGTTTTTCTTTTATACTGTAAATGTTCATTGACATATATAAGTAGTCCACCGCCACAAGAAAAGGTACGATCTTTTCTTTCAAAAAGGTAGCCAGGGATATTTAAACAATCATTTGATATGTCAGTATGAAAAAAAGTTTCACATAAGCCAATTACATCAGGTGGAATTTGAGATGTAGTAAGATTATACCTTATTTCATCAAGTTTACTTTCTAGTCTATTGACATTATGAGAACATATTTTAATCCCATTTGATTTTTTAAAACCATAAATATTAATATTCCTAATGGGTTCATATTTTGAATAGCTATCATTAAAAATGGTGGTCAAACAAGCTATATAAATTATGAATAAAGTAAATACAAAACATAAATATTGATCAAAATTGATGGCCTCAGGGAAGTAATCATGGGTATTACATACACTAACAAGTTCATTTGATATATTGGCACACAGCAGTGTTTTATCTCTTATTTGCTTTTGTTATTTTGTTTATAAGTCTTTGAATTAATTTCATGTTGATAATTGTAATTTATAGAGCAAATACATGGAAAAATGTCACAGTGTTTACAAATTGAATCAAGAGCAGTGAAGCGGTTCATACTACAATGTTTATTTTCAACATCTAGAGAAGTAGTGGCTATATCCTCTTTGCCACATTTCTATTTAAAGTACAGAGCACAAAATTTCTCCTTATGTCCACTCCCGTTGCAAGAGAAACACTTGACAGGTTGGCCATGTCTGCAAGTCTTAATAGAATGTCCTCTTTCACCACAATAGTGGCAGTAGTCATTGTCTATTTGATGCTTTAAAATTGGCACAAATCTATTTATTGTATGTAGAAATACTGAAACACCATACTTTGAAAGGTGAATTCCATCTTGGTGAAATAAATTTTGTTTCACATAACCATATCTATCAAAATAGCACTTGCTATGATCTATAAATTGAAGATTGAAATGTTTACATAAATCAAGAAGCATCTGATTTAGAAGGTCAACATTGACATCAAATCTTGGTGGAATTCCTGATATCAGGATTGATGAATTTATTTTTGTAGAAGATTTGACAAGGTGCAATAGTCTGACATAGTCATCTTGTATACTTTTCAGATCTTTTCCAGAGCTCAAATCATTTCCTCCAATATGCAATATAATGTTACGGTATGGTTTCAGGTCCATTTCTTTGATAATATTTGTAAGTTGTGGTATTGTTGCACCCCTATTTGTGGAAACTTGTGTGTTCCTTAGACCCCTAGTTTTTATTCCTTTTAAAATGGAACTTCCAATTATAAGTGTTTGATCATTTGACAAGTTCACACTCTCTACATAAATTATGTTGACTTTTACCTGAAATTGATTTCAAATTAGAAATTGATGTTTGTTTATTTCCTGAATTATCTATCAGAATTTGGTCGTCTGTTGGATTTATGTTAAGTAAAGGTTTAGACTTTCGGGGTTGGATTGGAATTGTTTCACTTGCTTTAGAATTGTCCAATATTGATGTTTCAGTCTGTTTGCTAATTAAAATAGGTTTGAACTCCTCTGTTTGTATAGCAGCTGAACATTTTGACAGACATTCCAATGTTATCAATGGTTCAGTAGTTTGTGTTGAGACACTGGTGACAGAAACATTGGATTGTGTCTGTTTGTCAGAAGAAGTGGGTCTGTTGTTTATTATTTGGTATAAGTACATAACCTTTTCTCTTAAAAAGTTAATTTCCTGTTGAAGATCAGTGTTTACAACAGGTGATAATTGGTTAAAGTTTAATCTATCTTCCACATCACAATAATCCCTTTTAACTGGGGTATTCCAAATAAGAAATACTGTCCGGCTGAACAATTGTTGCCTATGATAAAGTCTGAGGACGGAATAAAACACTGGAGTGATTTCTTTCGATCTCTGTGGGGTTTTTCCATACAAATATAACACACTTGGACAATATTTCACAGGACACTATTTTGGCTTACATCTACAAATATGTTGTAGAAACAAGCAAAGGAACAATGCTTTTATTGTTGTTCTTCATCTTGAAGTCACCATGAGTCCTTCAACAATGAGCTATGCTCAAACCTCACAGTAAGATCAAGACGGCCCTAGCATTGGTTTGAGCAGAATTCTTTGCTAAATGTCGAACAATGCTACATCCATTATCATTGAAAGGATATGGAGTCAATGAACATATCTTAGACAAAGTCTCCACAAATACATACTAAAAACAAGAAATGGAACAACAGTTTTATTGTTGCTCTTCATCTTGAATTTGCCTTGAGGCCTTCAACAATGACCTTTGCTCATAACTGAAAGTAAGTTTAAGACAACCTCTACCAGAGCAAAGCTACATACATGTTTATCAACTCATGGATGCGGGATTCTCAACAAGCATAAAATTAACTGACAAAGTGTTCTTACAGTTGCTTTCATCCGTTGCCCTATAAAAAGACCCAACAGAAAACAGGGCACTCATCGAGTCAATAGTAAGAAAACTTGGCATAATAAAATCATGAGTATTTATTTATACTATGGATGCAGGATGTTAACAAACATGATAAACTGGCAAAGTGCTCTCACAACCACTAACATCCGTTGCCAGACAAAAGCACCAACGCCTCAAACCAATTAAGACAAAAACATCACATAGACAAACACAGGCCATTCAAGTCAATTGTAAGAAAACTTGTTAATATAATTTATACATTTGGAATTTACAAAAAATTAAAAATGCCAAAATTTGGAAGTACGATACTATATCCATATGAGGAATTCTCTCACAAACAAGTACACCATAATTATACATAGAGAGCAAACATCTCACGCACAGGGTCCTGTTTCAAAATATTTAGGAACAAAGCTACATTTGTAATGTCCTTTAGTTTCAGTATTTCTCAGTTTGATTTTTAATTTTGCAAAACATCACATATAGGGAAAGTTATGGAATGAAAACATACAATTTCTCATTGCCTTTGAGTGTGCCAAACAAGAATTAGTTTTGATAGTTTAAAATTTTTGCTTTAACTGTATATCAAAAACCTAAATATTAATGAATAATTTATAGTTTTTTTTTCCAGAATCTATATTTTATTTTGCCATGCTTTTTGGGTATTTGGTTACACAACATTTACCAACTCGTGACATTAGTACCCTCGGCAGGTAGAAGAGAACAGAGTGGACTGATTAGCATTATCTGCAGAATCTACTTCCTGGTTACCGTGTTAGAAACTCTACAGGGCATGGCATTCCCATCAACATTAGTGTTTTTCTTGGTTTGTATTTATGATTTGCTGTATTTGTCATGGCAAAGATACTAATGTAGCATTTTCACAACAGTAAGAAAAAGAAGGGAAACGGGGAATGTGTCAAAGAGACCACGACCCTAAGGGGAGCAATAACAACTCAAAACCACCATAAGATCTTCAATGAACGGTGAGGAACATCAAAATCTCTATCATTGAGGCTCCTCATGAGGGTTACAGGGAATCAAGTAATCATTCATTTGTGGCACATGTAATCAATAATTTATAAACTAAAAAAAGGGTATCCTTAATACATTTTTCACAGTAATATTGTGATTAAATAATTAAGAAATGGGTCTTATCATTGCAAACTACACCTTGTTGTTAATTGAATTACCCTCAGGGTGTGTGTCCTCATTTACTTCTATGTCCCCGTCTGCATTTGGGTGTATATTTTCAGGGATGCAAATTAGTAGGGCCCAGTAGCCCTCGGCTCTTAACATTTGACCTCGGGTACTAAAATTTCAAAACCAGTAGCCTAGGTTGCTAGTTTTAAATAATCTGCAATTTTTGTTGACAATATAGAACTAGTAAAATATGGGCTATTGAATTGTTTGGCAGGGACCAAGCTGGCCATTTTACCAATACTATGAATGTTCATCCCTGATCTTTGTAACAATGCATGGTATGGTCATTAAACTTTGCATGCCATTGCATGACTGACAGTCTCCAAGAAAATTAGGTCTCTTTGACCTTTATTTTTCGTTTGATTGGCTTCCATTTAAATTTCCATATGAGATCTTATCTCATTCAGTGTACATTGGACTGCAGGATCATCAAGCGTAGCCTATGCATGCATCTTTTTTAGTAGGACAGCACCCAGGCTAAATTCAGTCACTTTGACCTATATTTTCAGCTTGATTGATTTACATTAAAGTTTTTGGATCAGTTCAGATCTCAATCACTATACATCTGGTAGGATCATGTAGCTTTGCATATGCATGTATCTCTGATTATAGGTCAGTTACCAGGTAATACTAGGTCACTTTGACCTATAATTTCTGCTTGAACGACTTACATTCAAGTTTATGGACAAGCTCAGTTCTCAGTCACTTTACATGGTAGGATCATCTGCAATTGTATATGCTCGCTTCTCTAATACCGTAGGTCAGCATACAGGTAAAATAAGGTCACTTTCACCTAAATTTTTCGCTTGAATTGACAAGATTAGATCTTGATAATTATACATGGTAAGATAATCTAACCGTGCAAATGGATTCAACTTAATAAAAGGTCAGTTGAATTAAATCTATTTGACCTATATTTTCCACTCAATTTACTTACATTCCATTTCACAGATGGGTTTAGATCTCTGTCGGTGTACAGGAACAAAATTTAATCATCTAATGTTCATACTTTATTGCAAATGCATGCATTTTTAGTTCGCCTCAAAGAAGTTGAGGGGGCCGGGACTATTTGAAGAACCCTCAGCATCCATGTCCATGCATGTCTGCATTTTGGTATATATCTTGGGAACTATGAAGGGTAGAATCATCAAATTTTGTTTGCAGGTGCATCTTTGGTTGTCTCACTGCCTCCAGGAAAATTAGGTGTCTTTGACCCGTATTTTTACGCTTGATTGCCTTATATTTGATTTTAGGTCCGAGTTCATATCTCAGTTACTGTACATGGTAGGATAATCTATACGTAGCCTTGCATATGCATGTATCTCGGATGATACATCAACATCCAGTCCAGACTGGGACAATTCGACCTACATTTTCCTCTTGATTGATTCACATTCAGATCTCAGTCACTGTAGCATGGTAGGATCATCTAACCTTGCAAATGCATGCATCTGGGATGATACACTAGCATCCAGGCCAATCGAGGATAATTTTAACTATTTTGTCTGCTTGATTGACCTGCATGCAGAACTCAGTCACTGTACATGGAAGCACCTTCTTGCATAAGCATGTGTATCGGATGGCACATATGCATCTAGGACAATTGGGTCCTTTTGACCTACATTTCCGCTTGATCGACTTACACTCAAGTTCTCTAAAGAGTTCATATCTCTGTCAAGGGTATATTGTTGGATCATCTAACCATGTATATGCATGCACCTCAGATGGTAAACCAGTATCCAGGTAAATTTGTGTCATTTCAACCTACATTTTCTGCTTGATTGACTTATCATTGAATTTAACATCATAGTTCAATATTCAGCTACTGTATGTTATACATGTATGTTAATGTAAACATAGATATGCATCCATCTCTTATGTTAAGCAGCATCAAGGCAAAGTTATATTATTCTGACCATATGCCACAACGAAGCGAACTTTGTAATCATTGATTACCTTTGTTTTATTGTAGGTCAGCATCCAAGCAAAATTGTGTTGCTTTGACAATATGCCATAACCACAAGAACTTTGTAATTGTTGATTACTATGTTTGTAAGAGTCATCTCATCTACTTCTTGTTTGCATATAATTTTGTTTGTTTTTTCATTGTGGCCATAAGTGAAAAAATTTTCAACAAGAATTTCTCAGCTACTGAAATGATTTTTATTTGCAGAATAGTAAGTCACAGACACAGTTTTTTCCACAACAGTTTATGAGAATGATTACAGCTTCTGACTTTGCGTTTGTGTTCCTTGCCTGGTATGCTCCATGTTTCCTACGGGATGAAGACAAAAAGAGTTTCTTTATATCACAGATAACTGTAAGTTTTTGTTTCAGTTCTTTAGGAAATATCACAGGAAACAGCCCCCAATGGCCGAGAATTACAATCACATGCCACAATTTTCCAGCTTTCTACACAAGAAAGACAATAAAATGACAAAAGAATAAGCTTGAAATACAATGGTCTTGCCTGTTTTGAGAGAGTCTAAGACTTTAGTGGAGACTTGTGACTTTCATTTGCTTTCATTGTTTATTACCTACCCTAATTAAAATGATGAATGAAAGGATATGAAAAAAATGCAAATGAGACGAAGTCTCTACCAATACATGGTAAAAAACAAGCAAAGGAACAACGCTTTTATTGTTGTTCTTCATCTTGAAGTCACCATGAGGCCTTCAACAATGAGCTTTGCTCATACCCCATAGTAAGTTCAAGACGGCCCCTAGCACCGGTTTAAGCTGAATTCATTGCTAATTGTCGAGCAAAACTACATCCATGTCTTCATTGGTCATGGGTGCAGGATTGTCAACAAACATCAATTAAACTGGCAAAGTGCTCTTACAATCACTGTCATCCTTTGCCCGACAAAAGCACTGGTGTCTTAAGCTAGTGGGCGATTACAACATATAGATAAACACAGGGCACCTAATTAAAAAGCTTACAATTTTGGCGTAAGGCTTACTATACTATTTTAGAGGTCATCATATGCCCTTATGATAGTCGACGATTTCCTTACAACTTGGTATAAATAGATATTGTTACCCAGAAGTGATGGGAGGAATGGAAACATTCTGTTTCTTAGAATTACATCAATAATATAAGGGGTCCAATCTCTTACCTCATTTAATAGACATACATGTAAGTAAATATTTGCGATTTGGGGGTTTTTGAAGGGGATGCTTGTGCATTTTGACTTTGAAATACTGTGAGTGGGTGCTTATACATGGGTTGCACATCTTTTCCAATCCGGATTTGACTCGTCATTTAGACGAGGTCATCTGGGGTCAACCGGAGGAAAAATGACGTAATCCAACGTTGGAGCAAGGGAGATATTTTCTACCAACGAATCTTACGTTGTTATTCAACGTATGGGTAAAAAATCGTTTTCACCTAACAAAGAAATCCACGAGGAACATTTCCAACCCACAAAAAACGAAACTGGAATGGAAATGAAGAAATTACTATCATTGTCTATCAGTGTCTTGGAACCAGTTTTGTACCAGATTACTCCTTGTTTGGCTAAAATAATGAGCGATCCTGCAAATGCGCAATCGGTGTATTGGCACAGGGGTGTTAGTTAAATCCAATACAGTACTTGTAACAACGTTAAGTATTTTTGGCCATTTTTGCATGTCATTCTGTTATTCCATTCGTAAATTCTTCTAATGCTTTTTCAGACCTATGAGTTAAACGTCTTATGCAATTTTTTTATCCTTAAAGAAGAGAGTCAAGGTATGACAGTCATTCTCCACATTAACTTTACAAAATGCAGTCTATTTTGAGAACTCTTTCATATTGGAATAGCATAGAATGGTTCATAATTAGCTTGCATCAAACTCTACCTGATGGGACACAAAATCATGTGACCTTGGCCTCTGATTAGAGGTCATCCTGATATTTTTCGTTGCATACCATAAATGTTTGTATGCTTGAATTAAAGTTTTGGTGTTTCCAAAATTGCTGATAAAAGCATTTGGATACTCCAATCTGTAGATATGCTAGTGAGATGTATAATATAACATGGGAGATTGCGAGTCTTCAACCCATCCAAAATGCTTGCTTTTTTGTGTTAAAGGGTAAAGCAAGAAAATTAAACTGTCACATAAATATACATTTTGATGCAATGGGGTGATTTAGTATCTGCATCTACAACTGAAAATTCAAGACTGCATGAAATCAAATTAATTTTGAAAATAGTGATAGTAAGACTGCACAAAAAGTATATATTTTGATATGTATTCAAGTTTCATGGCATTATTCCTATTTTACAGGGTGCTGGTCTTCAAGTTTTAAGTTTGACAGCCACCTACTGCTTTGGATCTGGTATCGTATTGTCACAGTTTTACGATTTGGCTCTTTTGACAACGCCATTAATCTTACCATTTGTTGGCCTAGCTCTCACCATCCACAAAGAACGTACAAAATCTGCAGAATTACCAAAAATGTATGATGCAAGGGAAAAATCTGAATAAGATATATAATTTGTGGAAAGTATATGTATGTGCCATATTGAACTATTTTAACCAAAGATCTGACAGCACTGATTGGAAGTGTCTTTGGTTTATGCAAATGTAGATATTAAATGTTGAAAGCAAATGAGTGCATTACATAACATGTATTTTTTTTAAGAATTTGAATTGCAATGTAAGTTGATAGCACTTACACATGTAGAGTCATATGGTATTAAATGCAAGTAATTTTCAAAAAGAAATACATATGTACATGAACTCAGAGGCCCACTTGAGGTCAATATCATTTTCGTTTGGTGACAATTATTGTAAGTCCTATACTGTCATTTAATCCTGTATTGCATTCAGCAACTTGTTATTTTATATTTTTGTTATAAACATTTTGTCATTTTAGCATATCTACTATTAAAATTTAGCTCACCTGGCAATAACCAAGATCAGCTTTTGCTGGTAATTGGTATCCATCTTCTGTCTCTCAAATTAAACATTTCAATCAAATATCTGTTTTCTGCTTGGAATCACTACACCTATTGTAACTGAATTTGATCACAATGGTCTTTTTGTGGTTTCATGACTTAAATGTTTTTTGTCATGAAAAATGTTGGGAAACCTAGTTTAACATTTGACCCTAAAACAAAGTTTACTTAAAGATCTCTTTATCTGAGACTGTAATGCAATTTTTAATCAAACTTGGTAAAAATGATCTCAAAGTGGTACCTTTTTAAAATTTGTCATTTCTGTACTCCATCGAAACTGGTTGCCAACAGTGACCATAGTTTAAAGTAGAACTCTTTATGATATTGATATACTTGAAACCATTAGATAAGTAAATTTAATCACCATTGTCTTTGAGTTGTCCCCTTCCAAAAGTGATTTTCATGTTAGCATGTTATTCAAAGCTTAACATAGGACCCTACAGGAATGCGTTCAGAGATCTTCTCTGAAAGTTCTTGACCAAATTTAACTAAATCTGGTTGTATCTTTCAGTTATTTTTTTTTTATATTTGTTTTGTTTTGGTTTTTTTTCTGTAGCTCAGCTAAGTTCAGTTGATCATGTCAATATCTTCTCCAAGCTATTGCAACAATTGGGCATTATGATTTAAAACTTTCCTTGTGGCCAGTTGTGATTATCTAAATGCCATGGTCTAAGTGAGCCATACAGACTCTTATAGAGTCTCTTGTCATATACAAGTTTTTTATAATTTTTTATTGATTTATAAGAATTTTATATACTTTTATATCATTCTATATTATGAAAAAGAAAGGAAATGGGGTAAATGTCAAGGAGACAACATCCCATATCCAGGTTAAATCGACAAAAACAAAACATCTAGGGGTCACCATATGGTCTTCAACACAGTGAGGAACCTCACACCATATAGTAAGCCCTAAATGGCCTATTTTATAAGAGATTATGCATTAACATGTATAAATGATAATTTTAACCAGTGGCCTTTTGTGACTGAGAATATCTATATCTTTATCAATAAACATAGTAAGTCGTAATATTTGACCTTCCATATTATGTGTAATAAATGTTATAGAGGCGTTAAAAGTGGGTGTTTATTTAGTTGTTTATTTAGAGGAGCAAATTTAAATAAAAATCAGTTGATAACCAGCATAAACATTGAATAAGCAATTTTGATTTATCAATAAGAATATAATTATTACGTGATATCTTAAGTCACATATTTAGTAACTGAATTCATTAATTATTTTTTTCGTTAAATTGTATACCATCACAAATAAAGTATACTTAATGTTCTGGTTTTGGACTATTAGAATTAGTATTTTTTACCAGAAAAGGGGAGGGGTGTTTATATGCTACTACTGACTTGTACATAATGTCTCAAGGAAAACCTTTGACAATCTTGCAAAAATGCAACAAACTTTCAACTTCTGTATTTAGTTATTCAAATAAACAATCTGCTAAAATCAAATACTAGTATCTGTTTTTCTCTGTATTGAAATTTTTTTACCAGTTGAGATGAATTATGTAAAAAAAGGCCTTGCCTGTATAATATACAAGTAAACATTACAACAAGGCCATTACAGAATAAACGGGGCCATTATGAGATAACCGGTCCATTATGAGATTAGCAGGGCCATTACATGATTCAAGATGGTGACTGTGTAGTTCATTAGGTGTCTTTAAAAGACAAAATCATGGTTGTGTCATATATTTACAGTAAAGTACACATTATTTCTGTTTTTTTTGTATTGAACAAGTATTAGAAATATGGAAATTACAAATTACAATATGCAAGAACAAATTAAGTAATAGTGTATTACATGATACCCTGCCACGTTTGTGAAATTTGCAAGGGGCATAACTTTAAAACCACTTTATGCAGTGGGTGAGCCTTAAATAGAACTTAAACCAAGTTTATCAATAATCGACTTACCCTTAACTTTTAAGGCATTACACAAGTTATAAATTGGACAGTCATGAAAATTTAGATATACGTCCTAGTTTTCAAAGGGCATAACTCTAAATCTACTTACCGGTAACCCTAAATCCAATCTATCAGTGGCGGATTTAGGGGGGACCGGGGGTGGCCCGGGCCCCCCACCCCTTAGGTTGGAAAATATTTAAAATTCCTAGGGGTTTTTAAAAAAATTGGGTTCCGGACCCCCTTTTGAAAAAATTATGGGTCGGGCCCCCTCTTAGCAGAAAGTCTGGATCCACCACTGCTTATCCTGAGTATTTTAGTAAACAACTAACATACCAGTTTGAAGACTGTCTGCATTTTAATTTAGAAGTTAGTTGAACAAATTTCAAAGTTTTCAAGGGTCATAACTCAACCACTCGAACATGTAAATCCAAAATCTAACTAGACCTGAATGTTGTGGTCAACAAAACTTTTGCTCACAAGTTATAGATATAAACCAAAAATATTTACATCAAAAACAGAACAACTTAGGCCAGTGAAATGTGAATTCAACTTGGCCTGAGTTTTTTTAATAATCAACTCGCATACAAGGTTTGAAGACTGTCTGCATTTTAATTGGCAATTAATAGGCTGGAAACTGAAAAAAAATTCAAATTATTTGGTAATGTCTTATATTATATATCCGGCACTATAAAAAGCCTAACCATTTTTAAGACAATATACATGTAATAGTTCTATGAGTCTGCTTTTGTCTTGTTGTCTTTATTTGTTTAGAAGTAAAATTAAGCTTTAATTTTAATTGCAACTAATTCATAAAAATTATAACATATATACATTTATTTTTATAAAATTAAAGAATTGTCAATTAAATTTTGCATTCACTTTTGTTATTGTTGTTTAACATTTGTTTGATAGGATGCTGAGGTGTATACTGTCTTTATTTTTTCAGTTATGGTGTAATTGTTCTTGTGAGAATTTCTGGTATAAATGCACTAACAAAATTTAACTTTTGGCTTTCTTGTTTTGTAAAAATTAAGCAATTTTTCTGGTCACCTATATATATATATTTATTTATTGCCCACATCTCCTGATTTTCTTGCAAAGTTTTCTTACAATTAACTCGATGAGTTTCTTGTGTTTTTGTGTATATTGTATTGTCTATTTGTCCCTTTCTTGGACAACGGATGACAGAGTTTGTAAGAGTACTTTGAACGATATAATATGTTTGTTGACAATCCTGCATCCATGACCAACAATCAAAGTAAAATTTATGACAAGAAATTGGCGGATCTCCAATTAAACTTGATCTATAGACTTTGGATTTCGTAATGTGTAAAACATCTTAATATGATAGCTTCATTAACATTATGCATGTCATGAATCATTTGTATTTGAACCAAAAGGTCAGTGTGCGCTATTGCAATGTCTTGGTGTCTGTCGTCTGTTTGCTTTTGACATTTTGGTAATCTCCTTGAGTATTGTGGTATTAACATTTAGTTGTTTTATTACTACTTGGTCGATTCCTCTTCTTGTGAACTGCTTTATCCTCAACAATATGGTGCTATACTTTGATGCTAGCGTGAATACCGATCATTTGGAAATTTATAATTTCACAACTATAAAAATTTTCTATCGTTCTCTGTCAAGCCTTTGATTGTTTGTTTATCAGCTCTGTAGCTTTCATATAATTTGATTTTTGGTCTTGGAAATAGATCTTTTTTATATCTGCACTGAAGAGACATCAGTTTTTTGTCTGAATGGCCATTTTCATAACTGATTTGACTGCAACTTAAGTATTATGTTTGAAACGACGGAAGCGAATTCAACTAAATTTTACAGGAATGGTGCATGGGACTTCGTCGACAGATTTTGCTCTTTTGGTTCCAGTTTTGCAATAAAACATGGCTCCAAGTGCAGAGAACATCCACCTTTAACTTTTCACATTTTTATTTTCGTCTTAGAAACTAATAAAGCAAATTGAACCAACCTGTATTGGTATGATATATGGATGGTCCTTTCAAAAGATTTGTTCAAATTTGATAAAAACATGGCCGCAAGTGTAGAATATGTTCACCTTTAATTTTATTACATTTTGATCATCTTAGAAACTAATGAACCAAATTGAACCAACCTGTATTGGAATGATGTATGGAACCTCCTTTACAAAAATTTCGTTCCGATTTTGTTCAGATTAAAAAAAAAACATTGCTCCAAATGCAAAAAAATATCCATCTTTTTGATCATCTCCTTTGAGAAAATTTTGACCATATTTTAAGAAACATTTTAATTTACAAAGGACAACGTGCGATAAGGGGTTAATTTGGCCCAAGATTCCAGTGAATTTCTAAGTTGCACCCCAAGATTTTCTTTCATGTTCATTTCAAAGTTGAGATCACATCTACAGAAAAAATACAAAAGTTAGAACCAATGACGTCACAATAGGTACAGTTCTGACGTTCTGACGTCATGAAAATGCTATTTTTGAGCATCTGCATGGAAATATACCGAATTTGGCAGATTTTCGAACAGTTTCCTAGCAGGAAATATTGAGCACATTCAAGAACCAATTAGATAATTTACCAACTTATTGGAACAAATGAATTGAACCTCTCATATAAATATTTTTGTGGTTCTTGCATGTGCTCTATATTTCCTACAGAGAAAAAGTAGTCAAAATTTGTCAAATTTGTCATTTTTCGACAAAATCGTCAATACGCCCATTCTTCTTCATTCAAAAACTCCGTAATCATACATCAATAATTGAGAAATGTTACTGTTTACTGGAAAAGCCATATCTATAGATCATTTCAATGAGAAAATTCTGTGAATGCAATCAAATTTATTTTTCAGGCCAAATAAGGCCCGTACCACCCCTACTCCTCTAGAAACTAATAAAGCCAACATGTATCCAAGTTCATCAACAATGACCTTTAAGAGGTTAAATTGTTGTATTTCATTTTATTCATTTTTAGTTCACCTGACCCAACGGGTCAGTGTGACTTGGCATCCGTTGTCTGTTAACTTTTCACATTTTCATCTTCTCCTCTGAAACTACTGAAGCAAATTCAACTAAACTTTACAACAATGATGTGTGGAAGGTCCTTACAAAGACTGCTCATTTCGTTCGGATCCGATAAAAAAACATGGCTGCCAGTGCGGAACTTAGGTTAAATATTGGACCATATGGGAAAAAAATCACCTTTTCATCTTCGGCTCTGAAACGGCTGAAGCAAATTCAACCAAACTGTACAAGAATGATGTACTAAAGGTCCTTAACAAAGTTTGCTCATTTTGTTCCGATCTGACGAAAAATATGGCCGCCAGCATGAAACATGGTTTAACATTGGACCCTATGGGAAAATCACATTTTCGTCTTCTCAGAAACCACTGAAGCAAATTCAACCAAACTTTAAAGGAATGATATACTCAAGGTACTTTACAAAGATTGCTCATTTTGTTCAGATCAGATAAAAAAATTTACGTGGCTGCCAGCACGAAACATAGTTTAACATTGGACCCTATGGGGAAAATCACATTTTCATATTCTCTAAAACCACTGAAGCAAATTCATCCAAACTTTACAGGAATGATGTACTCAAGGTACTTTACAAAGATTGCTCATTTTGTTCTGATCTAATATGCAAAAGCATGGCTGCCAGTGAGGAACTTAGGTTTAACGGGAAAAGTCACATTTTAATCTTCTCCTCAGGAGCTGCTGAAGCAAATTCAACCAAACTTGACAGGGAGGATGTATTGAACGTCCTAAACAAAGATTGCTCATTTCTTTACAATCCGAAAGAAAACATGGCTGCCAGCAAGGAACATAATTTAACATTGGACCCTATGGGAAAATCACATTTTCGTCTTCTCTTCTGAAACCAGTGAAGCAAATTCAACCAAACTATACAGGAATTCTCTTATCCGGCGTGACATCACAAAGCTGAATTGACCAACCAGATCAGTCGATTTCGATCTTACACCCCCAATATAGGAGGTGACGCTATCGATGTTTACAGTATTAGTCTATGTAAAAATCGATATTTTAAATTGCTATAGATTCGGTGTTATAATAACTATGATCTTGAAATTTGGATATGATGTTTATATTGATGTGCCAAATGCATATCCCGAGTTTCATTTAAATATCTTGAAAAATGAATGAATAACTGAAAGTTGAAGTTACTTAGATGTATAGAGAAATGTGGACTTTTTCACCTCCTCCACAAGTAAAGTGCCCGGATGTCCGGATAAGAGAATAATGTGCGGAAGGTACTTTACAAAAATTGCTCATTTCATTTCGATCCGACAAAAAAAGATGGCATCCAGTGCAGAACGTAGTTTAAAATCATAGCCGGGCACAGACTGTATGTGAAAATCACACTTTTCATCATCTTCTTTGAAACTATTCTAGCAAATTTAACTAATTTAAAACTGTATTGGAATGATGTATTGCCGGTCCTTTGCAAAGATTACTCATTTCAAATAGCTTCAGACAAAATTACACTGGCGCCAATTGAGAATATAGCTAAATTTTAGACCCAATTGGTAAAAAACGTCTTTTTGTGGCATGCATGGCATAGAAGCATTTTGTCAGGTGAGCGATACAGGCTCAGTCTCTGAGCCTCTAGTTTTCAATCTGAGTTGTTATATATTATAAAGGATTTACAAGGTGTCTAGAGTTATCTTCCTTGTTCATATATGGTCAATTTTCCCACCCTATATTATTTTAAGGGAGGGGAAGTTCTAACAGTGAAATATTTAAATAGAAACGCAAGAAACAAAAATTTTCATAAGAAAACAGACAGTTTTGAATATTTTTATCCTTCCAACTTTTAATCATTAGCAATCATAAGTTGTCTTCAAGATTCCTTTAAACCGTCTATGACCTTTCAGTAGCAAATATTTTGACTTGCTACCGGTCACTACCGCTATGGAATGGAAGGTATGCCATAAAACGGTTTAACCCACCATTTCTTTTGAAATGCCTGTACCAAGTCAGGACCATTGCGATCGACAATTTTTCCGATGGGTTCCACCTGATTTGTCTTTTTTGTCTTATGGACTTCGGCTCTTGACAACTGTGTTAGTTAATTTTGTTATTACCGCCATTGACTTTGAGTAATAAGAAAATGTACAAAAATGTTCAGAGATATTAAGAATTTGACACCAGGGGAAGTGCGAGACAGGAGAATCTCAGACACCCAAGAGTAAGATTTCCAGTCTCAAAATGATGTGCAAGCAAAATTTGGTCTTGTGGATTGATGATGACCCGCGAAGCGGGGAGTCCACCTCGCGTAGCGAGTTGGTCCTTACGGCAGGGGGTCTGGAGCCGATCAAGGCCCCAAGAAGCTCTGGCGTAAGATATGCAAAATCCTACAACCTGGCATTCCCCTGGCATCTAATTTCATTCTCAAAATCATGGGTTTTTAGAGACGTCGATATGGAAAAAAACACAAATATTTTTTTTTTTTTCAGGTGAAAAAAAAACAACATTTAGTAATTTTAAAAACAGAGCTGTCGCCGAATGACATCCAGTTATATACCCCCGCTCGTTGAACCCCTGAATTAATATGGTTAGTGCAAATTTAAGTAAATATGGACCCAATACAGGTGTTGACACAATACAAATATGGACATGAAAAAACTATCGAAGTTATCGGTGAGTAGACCGATGTGATGGACTTGAAAAGGAGAGACACGGTACTACATATCTTATAAGCTTCAGACCAAACATCAAATAATTACACAAGCGGAGAAAATTCTTGACGAAAAATTGCAATATATACCTATAATGGAAAAAAATCAAAGATATGTACAAACGGGAAGTATATGATTGATGTACTTGAAAAGGGGAGACGTACAACCATCATACCAAAGCTTCAGACCAAATATCAAATCATT
>MJUU01016739.1:64815-85110 GCA_002080025.1 Modiolus philippinarum | reverse complement strand
CCCCCCCGTGAACCGGGAAAAGGAATGTTGTTTAACAGTCTTTGTAAAATATTTTTCCCGTTTTGTGAAATGGGAAAGCTGATAACAGTTTGCAGGATTTCGGGGAAGAGTCGAACATTGCAAAACACTACAGAGGTAATTTTCAAAAAGGAACATGACGGATTACTCGAGCTTGACGATTATTTTTTATTTTGATTATTGTAACATTAACGGAGTCTATTTGGTTTAGAAAAAGCCTATTTTGTTTCATAATGAGTTTTCCTCGATTTTCATCGTAGAAAATTCACTAAAATTCTGGCCGACTAAATTTTTAGCAACTGCAATCGAGGAAAAACTCATTCGGAAACAAAATAAACTTTTTCTAAACCAAAAAGACTCCGTTACAGTACTAATGGTTCTTATAAAATTCACTCTAAATGTATTTTGCGGTTGGTTTTGTGTAATTGATATTGACAGGCTGCATATTTTGACCTTTATACAGTGTGGAAGTGTTTTCATACTGAACTTCAAACGTTTATAACTTCTTTATTTCTCAACGGATTATGGTCAAATTGGACACGTTGGAAAGCGCGTTCAATTATCTTTCATTTTTGTACAAATCTTGCGTTTATATTACCGGGTCTGAGCACAACACTACGCTCCGTGCTCAGACCAAATGGTCCATAGTTTGCCTGTATTTGAGATTTAAAAGTTTATTTGATTTCTGTTGGTCTTTTTTGTAGGGGTTGTTTCTTTTTGTTTGCCTTGTTGTCAATTGTTTATGCGTGTAGGAGAAAGAAAGCGTTGGAATTTATATAGAAAATGCAACTTTTAATCACGAAATTGTACTCATTTTGAAATAAAGGGAACCTCAGCGCTAACACCCGCTGGGGCAGGGTGCTTATTTTGTAAACAAATAAAAGATAATTGATTGCGCTTTCTAATGAGCCCAATTTGACGAAGATCCGCTGAAAAATAATGAAGTTATCAACGTTTGAAGTTTGGTAATATTTTTTTGGTGAAGTCGATTTTGTTTAACGGAGTCTATTTGGTTTAGAACAAGTCTATTTTGTTTCATAATGAGTTTTTCCTCGATTTCCATCGTAGAAAATTAACTAAAATTCTAGCGGACTAAATTTTTAGCAAATGAAATCCAGGAAAAGCTCATTCTGAAACAAAATAGACTTTTTCTAAACCAAATAGACTCCGTTACAGTACTAATGGTTCTGATAAAATTGATTCTAAATGTATTTTGCGGTTGGTTTTGTGTAATTGATATTGACAGGTTGCATGAATTTTGACGTTTACACAATATTTGTCAAAATGATGTTAGAAAATAAAAAGGGGGAGGGTCTGACTCAGTTAAATTGAAATGGCTGAACTTCAAACGTTTATAACTTCTTTATTTATCAACGGATTCTGGTCAAATTGGTCTCGTTGGAAAGTGCGTTCCATTATCTTTCATTTTTTGTACAAATCTTGCGTTTATGTTTTCGGGTATGAGCACTACGCTACGCTCCGTGTTCAGACCAAATGGTCTATAGTTTGTCTGTATTTGAGATTTAAAAGTTTATTTGATTTCTGTTGGTCTTTTTTGTAGGGGTTGTTTCTTTTTGTTTGCCTTGTTGTCAATTGTTTATGCATGTAGGAGAAAGAAAGCGTTGGAATTTATATAGAAAATGCAACTTTTAATCACGAAATTGTACTCATTTTGAAATAAAGGGACCCTCAGAGCTCACATCCGCTGGTGCAGGGCGCCAGGTTTAATACAAAATGAAAGATAATTGATTGCGCTTTCTAATTAGCCCAATTTGATGAAGATCCGCTGAGAAATAAAGAAGTTATCAACGTTTGAAGTTCGGTAATAATTTTTTGGTGAAGTCGATTTTGTATAACGGAGTCTATTTGGTTTAGAACAAGTCTATTTTGTTTCATAATGAGTTTTTCCTTATGCATTAAACAGTTCGATTGAAAAAGATCGAATTTCATACACATACATGTATCATGAATGGTGATGTTGCACAGTTACCGCCCCTGAAAGTGACCACATTTTCTGCACACGTAGTAAACCCAGAGGTTTGTCTCTAGTTAAACTTTTCCTTTTTTAATAAAAATATTATGTAAAAAATAGATAACTGAATGAATAATCAGATTAAGACAGGAAAGTGAATATTTCTCTAAATAATAATGAATAAATAAATAATTGAATATATGAATAAAATCAAATAATCGATAAATTGAACATAAATAATAATTAATAAAACACAAAAACTATAAATAAAATTACTTAGAAAAATGACTAAGATATAAATAGAATAAAATATTTCAATAAACATATGAATAAATCAATCTAAAAAATAAAAATCTTCTCTTTTAACTGGTCTGTGTTGTAAAAGTTTGTCCAGCGTTGAGTCAACTCCTATCAGTCATTCTCAACACTAATTATGTTGTAAAAGTCTGATATCTGTTTAGAATGTCTGTCAAGTGTTGAATAAACTCTCATGAGTCGTTCTCAACCCCGCTTGTGCTGTAAAAGACTGACCCGTGTTGAAAATGTCTGTACAACGTTGAGGAAAACGCTGGTCAGTCATTTTCAACACAGATCAGTCTTTTACAACACTGGTAGCGTTTAGAATGCCTGGTCAGCGTTGACTCAACACTGGACATATATTTTCAACACAAATCAGTAATTCCCAATCAGTAGTGTTGAGAGTGACTGACCATTGTTGGCTCAACACTGCACAAACTTTTAAAACACAGATAACGACCGAGATTGACTGAAATGAGTTGCATCCATGGTAACACGAACTGCGTCGTCTGCCAAGTGGATTCAACAAATGCGCGTATATCAATTTGTCTTCAACAGTGTAGTTAAATTATTTGATATTATGATAAGAAACTATATTTCAATAGCAACTATACTCCTAAACATGTATTTGAATTGCTTTTTCGATCGTAATGCATGTTTTTTTTTCGTGTCCGTGGTAAAGTTTAAGCCACGCCTCTTATTGCCATTATTTGGAAATCGGTGTATCGAAGAAGCTTGCATCCCAAACTGAAGCGGAACACGCACATGCTGACCAGACATCTTAATTGACAAACTGTGCCGAGGCTGAGGACAAAGTAGCCGAAAGGGTAAGTAAAAGGAATAAGCATGCGATCGAAATGATTGATAGCGATACACTTTTGATATGTTTTAAAGTTACCCACAACATGTCCGACTGACAGTTCTGAAATTTGTGAACAAAATCAAAATGAAATGCATATGTTGCCATCCACGTGGTATATCGCCAGCTCAAATTATACTCTGAATGTTTATTGGTTTGTTCACTGCATTAAGCAAAGATATTCGTTATAAAACAACAATAAAATTCCCTGCTTTGCTGGTCAAACTAGCCTACATGTATATACATGTTATTTGAGTGTTGGTGTTTCAGTTTGCAACTTTACATGACACGTGTATTTTTAAAAAGCACATGGCCGAATTTTCACATCATATCTTACATGATATAGAGCTACGAGCTATGTGGTACTCGTTGAATGTGGACAACTGGGACCATGACAGAAGGTATTGAAGGATAACAACTTGGATGGTACTATCATTTAAGGATAACTTTAACAAAGATAAGATTTAATATTTAGATCAAATTATCAACAACCAAGTCGAACATTCAGACAACTCGAAACTTTGAAGTAATACTTTGACCATATTATGGCAGATATATTGAAAACTGACTGACGGAAGGACAAATCGGGAAAAACTGGAGTCGGGCTGGGAATAATAATCAGCCAACAGGACCGAATGCCGGGTAAAAAATTTACATCACTTATATGCGATTGAACTGTAGGTCCTGTAAATTTATCATCGGTCTGGCAGCTTTTCCTTTTTTTGCCTGATTTTGAGATATTACTCTATTTAATTAACCTGATTGGTCACGGGTCAATTATATCGAGCTTAATCGATTTAAACTCACTTACAAGACAGAGAAAATTAAGCCACGCCCCACCTGGTCAATACATTTGAGTAATACTTACATGTATATAATTAGGACAATGTAGGATAATGCTATGTTTTCAGACTTGCCTACCCCTACGATTATGAGACAATTAATGTATCAATTTGATTAACCAGTTTTCTTTCTATTTTGCCAATTTGCGGGATTCCCAGAAAATCTTTCATTCCTGTCCGCAATTTCATTGGGATTCTGTATAATAAAAACGAAATCACAATTTCCGGTAATAAAAATATAGGGATGCAAAAATGATTATAGACAAAAGACACATATGTTTCCATCTTTAAAAAGGTCTTGTAGTTGTGAGTAATGTGTATTTACATACAAATGTACATGCATACGTGTGATAAACCTGTCAATGTGATAAACCTGTCAACTGAAAACTGGAGATTTGATCGACCTTTTTTTAACCGTCACATATGTTTACCTCAGACTGATTTTGGTGAATGTATTGCAAAAATACAACAGCCAGTCGAATGGTTAACCGTATGAATTTGGCAAAGTCACAATAAATACAAAACAAATATTTGAATTTAAAAGATAAAAATTGCATGGCATAAGAGCCGAATATTTCGACATAAAATACATGTCTTTTCGAGGGTAAAGTAAAGAAATTGAAAACATGTGTTAAAACGCTAGAAGAAATGGATACACTATTGTATTTGCACTGTTTCTGATAATGACAGAAAATTTACAAAAATGGATATTTTTTATACACGTTGTAATATATCTTTTGTGTTCAAAACTACTGTTGTCATACTGCTGAAAAATGAGTCTGTGAACTGGGAAAAAAGGACTTTGTTTATTATTTCCAGCCTGTTAAACAGTAAACGATTATTGATTACATGCTCAAAATGCTAATGAATACTTGATTCCCAGGTAACCCATGAGGATCCTCAGCCCAGATGAAAATAAATTCTTATTAACCTTTCCCTTCTGGAGCAAATGTGACCGTTTCGGTATTTGCATTTCTTTGCAAATTTTATATGCAAATAATATGCAAATGAAGGGATGATGCATAAAGTTAATGCTTTTATCATATAAGTTCAAGTAAGGCGATCTGGGGGAGGAAAATTGGATGTGGTGGAGGGGGAGGGCGATTGGAGGACGCCCACCCCTACCGAAAATCGGTGATTTTTCGTGATGTTATGGAACAAAATTAGCCAAAAATACATATTTCACGTCACTTCCGGCTATCTAAGCCGGAAGTGACGTGAAATATGTTTTTCATTGCATTATTAGCTAGAACTATTTCACCTGTCCCTTGTCTGAACCAATGACTGTCATTGGTCGGCAAATACAATTTATAGAGAAATATACTAGCAGTAGTGACAAAATTCCTTTATTTCTTTATCGATTTGCTGAGCCTTAGTTTCTTCCTGAATGCAAAACTCCTTCAGTATAAGTGTGTATATATTGTACATGTGCTTTTGGATCATTTTTCTGTACTATCTAGCAAAATAATTGCAATTCTAAAATATTTCTCCTATTTGGAATATTCTTCAATGTTACCGACCCCCCTTCAATTTCAGGCAATTGAATTACTGTTTTTTTGTAGTTGAGACGGTCAGAAACGGCTATAATTACCACAAATGACGCATTCAAATTAACTGCTAATATCAGTTGTGAACTATTGCTATTAAGCTACAGAAAGAATGCAAAAGGTTTAGAATCCAAATGTATTGAGGGCTGTGGTGGACATAAATACATGTACAGTTAGCATGACGAGATAAATCGTCAGCAGTAGGGAAAGTGTTAAAACAGATAATATTTAAGTACTTTGTTAGAAGGGTTCAAATTTTTGTGGATTTCATGGTTTGCTAACACGTACCACAAATTAAAGTTACGTTCCCAACAAACATAACAAAAGGCTTTTTCCATAGAGATTTAATGCCACACATTTCAATACCCATGAAATGATATTTATGAAATCAATGAAAATTGATGTCAAAAAATAAAAGGACTTTTACAGTATACTGTTAGCATAACTCTTGTTATCATGGCCAAAATAAACAACTGTGGTGATCCTCAGTCACCTGTGACATCTTTGTGATTACATATGCAGGTGTTGATTTAGAAATAAATTGACAAGTCACCAATAAAAATGACTTGTCCTTCTTTAAATCATCTTGCCCTTCCACGTTCAGGACTGAAGATAAATGAATTTTAACTCGACAAGCGGACAAGGCGGCATCAAATTTATCTTGCTTTGCACAAATTTTACTTGCTGTGGGCAAGCCGGAGATCACTTGAGTCTTACCTTGCATTGTATCTTATTTGTTTTGTTATATATTCCTTGATGATATATCATTTTACTCTCACACTATTTTGATATCCCCATCTCCAACATTAAATAGATGAATGGCAGACTGACTCAATTGCCAAGTATACGTACATGTATAGCTTAAACCCAAAAGTTTCATACATTGCTGTATTTGAATAATGAATTAATTTTTAATGCTTAAGGTTTTATGAAAAAACGACAGTAGAATACCGAAGGAACAAAGCACAAGATTACACAAATCCAAGCCCAGAGACAAGGCAAAAGCAAGAACACCAAAAGACGGAAGACCAAAGACACCACATGCCCACAAAACACACGAACATTACATATACAACAAAAAAAACAAAAGCACTAACAGTGTGAACTCTCAATAGACAAGAGTGACATCAGGTGCTCCGAAAGCGTAAGCATGTCCTGTTCATTGAACAGCACCCGTCAGACTGTCAGTGGGTCAATCCAGAGTAAAGTCAAAACCGGTAATGTCAAATCCGGGAAGACGCGAATCTAGCTGAAAATGTCAGTTTTTATTTGTGACACTGACATTTCATATCTATCTATGATGTCGTGGTGACGGCCATAGAATTTCTGAAGGGACGAAAGTAATAAAGGCTGAACATCCCTGACTCAGCAGTTTTTGTGACAGTGCTTTTGCTCTTTCCACAACGTCACTGTATGTACTGCACGCTCTACAGTAACGAATTAATTGTGAAATAAATACTCCATATGCTGGAGATGCAGGTATATTGCTGCAGAGAAAGGGAAATTTCACAATTGGAAAGTCAAAATCATCACGTTTGTCATATAATCTAGATTTCAGACGTCCATGTTCGTCAATGTATAACAAAAGGTCAAGGTATGTAGCAGAATCGGGTGTATCGGTTGTCTCTTTAATTTCAAGTTCATTTGGGTAGATACGATGTAAATATTCTTTAAATCTTGGGTTATTAAGAGAAAGTACATCGTCTATATATCTGAAGCGGAAATTAAAAGTCTGGGCTAGTTGTTTTTGTTTCTGTTGTATCAGCCCTTGTAAAAACTTTGCTTCATGCGAAAAAAGGAAAAGATCAGCTAAAAGTAGCGCACAATTTGTTCCCATAGGATTCCCTATTCCCTTTGAAAAACACGGCCTCCACATTCAACAAAAATGATGTCGATCAAAAATTCAAGCATCTTAATCACGTCATTTACACTGTATTTCTTGTTTGACTCAGTGTGGTTGTTTACAAAATATGTTTTATCTTTTCCTATTACCAGATAGGAATACCTGCGTTCTCCGGTTTTTGTACAGAAACATTGATGTATCAGATCATAAATTACTGTTTTAAGTTTATTATGGGGAAGAATTGTATAAAGTGTAGAAAAATCAAAAGTTTGAATGCTATTGCAGTATGCGAGACTGTTTGAGGAGAGCTGTTCTTTGGAATTTTTAAGAATTCACATCTGATTCACGCCGCTCGTGGAATAGGCTTTTTCGCAGTAGCTTTTTAGACCTTCTCTAACTGCAGTCAGTAAAGTGGTAAGGAGTTTGGATAATGGCTTAGTGGTGCATCTGGCAGATCCTGCAATTAATCTCTGTTTGTAGGGATTCTTGTGAAGCTTAGGCACCCAGTAAATATAAGGGAGATAACTGTTATTCTCATCAATGAATTGTTGAAAAGATTAGGCAGATTCAAATGCTGAAAAAATATATATGTAAACATAATAAACATGATAAAGTGAAGTTTGGCCAAAATATTCAGTGAAGGTTAGGGCTATTTCATTTAAAATTCCCACTGGGGGGTGGAACACCAGTGAATTATTTTTCTGTTGGTGGTGGGTAAATTTTTATTATATCCTAATAGTTAAATCGTATATTTATTTTTTTCTTCTCTTGGTGGGGGCTATAAAAGCAAATGGCGTTCCATCTCCTGGTGGGAATTTTTACTGGAATAACCCTTATAACATTAAGTTTTGGTTCAATATTAAGTTAATTTAACAAATGATAAACCTAAACTATTTGAGTTACAGCCATGCATTTCTTGAATAAGTGGTTCGCTCTACATTAAACAAAAAAATGGTTAGACTTAGAAAATATGATAGTGGGGTTCTTTTTGCCTAGAAATGTTTTTTTTTTTTTTTTTTTTTTTTTTTTTTTTTTTTTCAAATGCCATCGCACAAAAGACATGGTCATGTTACAATGTCTGACTAAGCACGTTTAGACGTGAGATTTTCACTTAAAATATATCATGATACCTATACAAAATACAAATACTATACAAAAAACTTTATTTAACGTCGACAAAATCAAACTAACAAACAAAAGCTCTCAAAAGCTTTTTAAATCGACGGTTACCTTTAGGCAGATGTCTGACTCTCCTGGTTCATTCAAAGGATTTCTTGGACTGCCTGATAAATTGTATACTTGCAATTTGATGAAATTCATTTTTTTTTTTATTTTCTATTTTGACCTATTTTAAACGGGGGTCCTTAAGGGAGGACTCTGTACGATGTACAAAAAAAGTAAAGGCCTTGTACAATGTATGAAAATAGCCCTAAAATCAAAATTGGCTTGTACAGTATACAGTTCATGTTTTGTACAAATGTACGTCAAGTACTACATGTCTTGTAAGATATATGAAAAATAAAAATGGTCATGTGCATTATACGAAAATAGTGCCTCTTCAACCAAAGTCACAAAATTTATACCAGAACAGATCTATTTTTACCAGACATTTGACCCCCAAGCGATATTTTTATTGATTGGCTTCTCAGCAATTGCATCCTTATTTAGTATCAAACTTGTTTTCTATGGCTTTTCATATGAAATTGGTAACTGTACATAAAATTCCTGAGTCTAATTATATGCGGCATATAGAACCACACTCTCATTTTTTCCTCTGATTTATCAGAAAATTAGTACACAAGTGTAATATATATATATATATATTTTTTTTTCTTGTTGATTTTTTTCTTGCAAGATCAATTCTAAACCATTTTTTTTTTCCTTTCCAGGCTTGTGACTGGCAAGAAGAGATCCTTGGCTGCATTTTCCACTAGTGCAAGACTGTTTCAGGAAAAACCTTAACACGTACTAGCTGTTTGGATTATGTATAATGTACAATATTTTACTCTTGCTCTTACTAAAATAGAGAAGAAATACATTTCCCCCTGAAATCACATCAATTTTGTGCACTGAACTTTGGATTGACTCAAAAATGAGTGTTTGAGAAAGTAAAAGAATAAGAATTAATATTTAGGTATCTCCCTTATGCAAAGCTTTTTTTTTCTTTTTTTAGGTTTTTTGTGAGGTATTCCATTTTTTTTATTTATAATTTCTATCCCCCTCAGGAAAAGCTTCTAACTGTCAATATTGTTCATGTTCCTGATTTTTTTTAAAACTTAAATGTTGCATCTGTCTTGTGCAAAGCCTAGGTAGTTGTTCCTCTTTGGGGGGGGGATTGTTACATTATATGGTCCTTTAAATTTGTATCTCAATTATGCAAAGCTTAATATAAGGCAGTTCCTTTTGAATTTCTTCTGCACTGATCATGTCATCATGGCTTATAAACATACGTATATCAGAAATTACGCGACTGAAAAAGAAAGGTGTTGCCAAAATCTTCAGATAGTAGAGTCCAAAATCAGAAGCTACCAATTACCAAGAGCTTCAAAGGTATTTTTTCAAGTTACATGTATAAAATGCTTGTACTATGTCCATGTGGACATGAACATTTCGGGCTTGCTATATGGTGTGAGGTTCCTCACTGTGGTGAAGACCGTACGGTGACCCCTAGATGCTTTGTTTTGGGTCGTTTCAACCTGGATATGGGATGTCGTCTCCTTGACATTTACCCCATTTCCTTTCTTTTTTATATATCTTATATATCTTAACAAATTTCAAATTTTCAACTAAATGGTTCATTTATGAGTAAATTCAAATGCAACTTCTTTTTTTTATGATGTTTTTACAGAATAATACCTGTATTTTGGGGTTGATTGTTATTGTCAGAATTCAATGCTAGTCTCAGAAACCGTTATAACAAGCATAAACTTTTCAGGAATTAATAATATATGGAACGGAATCCTGATGTTCACATCATTTCTAGATTATTAGGTTTAATTTGTTGTATATTATCTCTATAGTGTACATGTACATGACGTACACAAAATGTATAAGCATACCATTACTTTGAAACATGAACTAATGAAATGGTTCATGGAAGTTCGAGTCTTTAAGTACATGCATTTTGACTATAATCACTTGGCCCTACTGACTTAGCAACCCATAAAAGTAGATTGTAAATGACCTACTGAAATAGTCATTACTTTTAATTAATTTAATGCTTTTAACATTTTTCTTAGCAACCATGAACAAGCTTACAACAGGGAATTTAGTTATATTTTTCATTTCAAAAACCTCTTAAAATTTATTTCTTACATTTTGTCTACATTATTATTCAAAAAATGCAATGGAAGTCCTTTTTAATATTTATTCAGTTTATTTTCTTTAGAAAAATTTATCTATGCAATTTATTCACAGATGATGTACCAGATGACACTTCAAGTGATTGGGTTGGTGATGTTGAAAATGCCGGCCAGAAGATTTCAGATTTGTAATGTCATATTGTGACCGTTCACCATAATTTGAGTCGTACTGCCTACTTGATTAACTTACAAATAAGCATATTGTGGAAGCATTTACCGTTTGGGAAACAAGGGGCCAAAAGGGGACAAACAGAAAAATATGAAATTTTTAATTTTAGTCAGATTATGCTGCATAATTGTCCTGTAGCTTTCTTACAGCATGTTTAAACAGATACATTTCACAACAGAAACTATTTCAATAAACAAGAGTCCCATTAACTTAACTTCATCTATGACATATTTTTTAAAGGGGGTTTCATCTGTTTCAGAATAAAGGGTTTGATTTGTGTGTTTTTTATGGTTATAAACAACTTTTGAACCATGTAAAATATACTTTTCAAATACTTGGCAAGTGTATAGGTCTTAAAAAGAGGAACATAAATAGGAAAAAAAATATGTCAAAGGTGAAGGTCTCAGAGAGGTCAAAAAGGGGTAACATTGGGTATTTTCATATATTTTACAATATAATCTTTGGGCAAATTACTCGATTTTACTTTTTGTTAATCATGTTTAATTAGGATGATGCAGATACATGTATTTTGGCAAGGCAAGTTTAAAGATAGTAAATGAAATCTTACTACTATGAATTTAGAAAAGTAGTCTTGCTTGCCTTACAACTTCCATAGCTAGCCCCTGAAGGAGACCAGCACAAGTATGTTTTTTTTTGTTATTTGTATGTGTTTCTTTCAATCAATTACACACATACATTTTTACAAGGATTGAGAACTCCAGTATCTTGCAAATAACTAAATACCGAAGTTACTGTGAATTTACTTTCTGCAAAAATTTATTCATTGCAACAGCAGTGATGACATTTAAACAATCCTGCATGCATGTATATTTTTTTGTTAAGGATGGTCAATCATCAGGTTTTTGAAACTGTCCCCGCCTTTCGGAATTCTCTTATTTTATCCTTCATGATGCATAAAAACATTTTTCACATTGACCCCCACTTTTCTTTTCTAAATATGATCGCTTACATCTTCAATAGACTTCTGACAAAATGTGATGAAATTCTTGATACTCCTCCTTGCATTTCAAAGAACGATTGCCTCAATGCAAGGTGAATGAAAAGTCTAGAGAAGTTTGGTTTCCAACCAAAATTTCAGGCGTTTAAATCTCAAAAATTACCACACTGACCTATCAATATGTTTTGCTAATAATGATATATGAGTCATATTTCAATTATAAAAATACTAATTTTAAATTCTTGATATAATAAACTTGAGGAGTGACCATCCTTAAGAAACACGCTTGATTTCAGTAGAACTTTTTACAGTCCTTTATCCCTAGTGCGCGACCTATTATGGCAACATGTTAGCTTGCTACTACTATACATATTTGATAAAATAATTATTTTACATCACATTACATATTTGTTAATTTGGTTCTCCATTCAATGAAGGTACAATTTTAATTTGTAACTGGCTTTATGTATCAATTTCAGGAGACAACCAAATGTCCACAATAGGCCTAGCACAGGAATATTTTTTTTTCCAATTCTTGGCTTAAATATCACATTTTATAACTAGAGTACATATACACATTACAAGAATAGCCAACAAACATGATTAATTAAAATAAAATTTCCATTTTTTCATCAATTGTTCTGCTGTTTTCTTTTGTTTTTTTAATGATGTATTCTCTGGGGATTCAGCCAGAAGCCCTTCCAGTTCGTTGTGTTTTTTACTGACTGCTTTTTTTACTTTAAAGAAAGAAATTTCCAGTGCGCGTTGTATAGATGGGACGCCAGGACATCTGTCATTTCTATCTGTTTCTTTTTTATGTCACTATTCCCTATTAGACCCTGTATTTTGTCGCTTTCAGTTGTTTCCTTTGTATCTAAAATTATATCAGTTATTGTGAAATAATCTTTCTCGCAATACAACACCTCTTTGGGGTAGAAGCAATACAAAACATACATTTATATACACCTTACAATTTACAGTTACACTGAAGTGAGTAACTGTACTGCAACCAATTTTTGGTAATTTGACCACTATAAAATTAGAAAAGCTCTGAGCAGAGCTCACTAAAATATACCCGTGCTCATGAGATTATCATCCTTTTCATCATCTTCTCTGAAATTGAAAAATGGCGGGAAATCCAAATTGCCTCAAATTGGTTGAAACTTTACAGGAACGTACCCTATCAACCATAGAAATGATTTTTGGTCTCATATTTTAATTTTTAAATTTTGATGAAAAAGTGGGGATGTCATGGTGTCCATACTTGTACTCTCTCAATACCGTACCTTTATTGTGTCCACACAAGTTTAAATTTGGTCTTGCCATATTGATTCAGGGTTCAGAGAGCGGGGACATACTTGGTTACCATTCGGCACCAGCTTTTGTTTATATTGTCTTTTAATTTCATGTCCAAATATGCTTTAAATCAAAGTTACTGTAATTTTGATTTTTTTTTATTTCAGTAATGCTGAGTGTTTACCATTGATGTATTATGTTATAACCAAGTCAATTCCTTGACCGAATGATCAATTATCCTTTTCTCTATCTGCACTGAACAACCTTCTATTTATTCCTTGCTTTTCTCCTACAATTGAATTGAATTAATTGCATTAACACTTTCCCTACCGGTGACGACTTATCTCGTCATGGTAACTGTACCTGTATTGATGTCCACCACAGCCCTCCATACATCTGGATTCTAAACCTTTTGCGTTCTTTCCGTAGCTTAATATCAAAAGTTCACAACCGATATTGGCAGTTAATTTTAATGCATCATTTGTGGTAATTATAGCCGTTTCTGATTGTCTCAACTACCAAAACCAGAAATTTGCCTGAAATTTAAGAGGGGTCGGTAACCTTGAAGATTATTTCTAATAGAAGGAAGAGTTTGGAATTTCATTTTGTTTTTTTTGCTGGATAATAGAGAAAAATGATCCAGAAGCACATACACACTTATACTGAAGGAGTTTTGCATTCAGGAAGAAACTAAGGCTCAGCAAATCGGAAAATATAGAAATCAAGGAATTTTGTCACTACTGGTTTTCCGTATATTTCTTTATAAATCGTATTTGCCGACCAATGACAGTCATCGGTTCAGACAAAGGACAAGTGAAATAGTTCTAGCTAATTATGCAATGAAATGCATATTTGACGTCACTTCCGGCTATTTAGGTTGACTTTTGTTCCATAAAAACATGAAAAACGCCGATTTTTGATAGGGGTGGGCGTTTTCCTACCGCCCTCTCCCTCCACCCCACCCCAATTGGCCTCCCATGCCGTCCTCCCCCAGATCACAATACTTGAACTTATGTGATGATAGCGTTAACTTTATCCAGCATCCCTTCATTTGCGTATAATTTGCATAAAGTTGCAAAGAAATGAAAATACGGAAACGGCCACATTTGCTGCAGTAGGGAAAGGGTTAATTGTTTTATCTGATACGAAACTAAACTAGGCCTCTGACAATTACAAGGCAATTATGCACTCATCACAGGAGACTTTTTGACATTGACCTTAATTTCATGCATAAATGACTAAGTGTTAAGTTTGTGTAATAGTCCAAACGTGAGATTCAGCAAATTTGATTGTCACAAACAAGGCCCCTGACCCTGATTAAACTGTTAAAACAAGGGGACATTTACCTACTAGTACAATGTACATTTCATGCTTAAGTATCTCAGGTTAAAGTTTATGCATGTATGTATTTGTTCATATCTTAATTAGTTATATTATTCAGGTGAGACCATGCGAGAATTAGCTGTTGTTTCAGACTCTTGTTTATGAAAACGTTTAACCTTAATATCTTACAACACAGACAGGAAAGATGTCATTTGGCTTTTTACTCAAAACAATATTGACTTAAAATTCAACATTCTTAGTACTTTTACTGATACAATACAAAGAAAATACTTACTACACTTTTCCTGGAGTCTAACAGTTGTCAACTCAGCTAGTTCACCAACTACTTCATTGTTGACTGCACTAGTCGTCAAAACTGTGTTGTCTGAAAGTAGAATGTATATAAATGTTGTAATCTCAGATGATTTGTTCACTTAGTGTGTGTGTGTGTGTGTGTGTGTGTGTGTGTGTGTGTTGCAAAGTAAATTACTTACCATTCTTGTCCTTTAGTCTTGCAGTTGTCAACCCTGCATGTTCTTCAAAGAGAGAAAATCAATTTTTTTGTAAGTACAAGTTTTACTATTTTTTGTTGTGTGCTGACCTGATAAAGTCATTATCGAAAACCAAATTCATATATTAATTACAACCATGCATTTGTAAAATATGAAAGTAAAGTTCAGGTAACAAAAATGACAACCATCTGTTAGATTTGAGTCTTATTTTGTTATAGCTAATATAGCCTGTCAAATAGTTTTTTTTTTTTTTTTTGAAGTTGCTGATATATATAGAATAATGGTAGTTTTAAAGGTCGAGACAGAAATTATATCACCGTATCGCGGCGAGTCCGATAGGACGAGCTGTGATAGTAGTGATATTTTCTGTCGAGGCTTTCAAAACTACCATTATTGTTTTTATCGGCAACGTCATAAGAATCATGACGTCATATTGCCTGATATTTTCTTGTATCAGGTAAGTATGGAGATACTGACAATATCAGTCAGTAAGATCAAAGAGAAAAATATACATATTGCCGATAAACAATATATATGACTCTTTGCTATTGATACTTGCTTTACCATGGTAACACAAGGTTCATTCTGTCAGGCTCACTTAAACATCACCAAATTCTTAATTGTTTAATTTTACAATTACATGAGCAATGAAGGGATATGGAGTAAATGCAATTTGAGACAAAATCTATAAATACATGGTTAAAAGCAATGGAACAACGCTTTTATTGTTGTTCTTCATCTTGAAGTCACCATGAGGCCTTCAACAATGAGCTTTGCCCATACCTCATAGTAAGTTCAAGACGGCCCCTAGCACCGGTTTGAGCGGAATTCATTGCTAGATGTCGAGCAATGTCACATCCATGATTATTCCGGCCATAGATGCGGGATTGTCAACAAACATTAAGTAAACTGGCAAAGTGTTCTTACAATCACTGTCATCCGTTGCCCGACAAAAGCACAAGTTTCCCCAGCTGGTGGACAATCACAACAAATAGACAAACACAGGGCACTCATCAAGTCGATTGTGAGAAAACTTGGCTGTATAAATTAGTGAGATGTGGGCAATATTAACAGGTGGTCAGATCACATTTTGAAATTACAAAAATAGAATGCCAAAATTCGAAAGTGTGATAGTGCATCCATATGAGAAATTCTCTCAAGCACAAGTTCACCATACCTGAAATGTATATAGAGCATAAATCTCTCGTACGGGGAATCTTTTTACGGACTCCAAACTGCAGGAGAGACAAACTCCTGTCTAAAATAAGCAATGAAGGGATATGGAGTAAATGCACATGAGACAAAATCTCTATAAATACATGGTAAAAAGCAATGGAACAACGCTTTTATTGTTGTTCTTCATCTTGAAGTCACCATGAGGCCTTCAACAATGAGCTTTGCCCATACCTCATAGTAAGTTCAAGACGACCCCTAGCACCGGTTTGAGCGGAATTCATTGCTAGATGTCGAGCAATGTCACATCCATGTTTATTCCGGCCATAGATGCGGGATTGTCAACAAACATTCAGTAAACTGGCAAAGTGTTCTTACAATCACTGTCATCTACGAAAGCCGAGAAGCGACATCATTTTGATGAATTCAGAATTCTGAATGCGGAATTCAGAATTCGGAATTCAGAATTTGGAATGCGGAATTCAAGATTTTCTTATCTATTCCCCGCCTTTACTTAGGTATGGTGCAATTAATCATTTAATTATGTGTTTATAATACTGAAAGGTCAATTACTGGAGAGAACATTAAGTATTTCATTAGTTTGATAGATGGGAATGAAATAGAAATAAAGTTATTGGGGTACTCGGGGATATTGATTATAATTCTGTTAAGTATTCACGAAAATGAATGTGCATTATAGTGTACGTAAAATTTGTATTAAAGATTTCGAATTTGTATTTCAAAGCAAATAAATATCCTTGTCCTCTTGGAAAAACCCCCTCACAGTTCCTAACGAGTATATTAATTTGCACATTCAATGGACATTAAAAATATTGACCAAATAAAATTAAAAAAACTAGATATTTTGCAAGTAATGTACATTTCGTTTTTGCTTTGTTTTTATTTTTCCAAAAGAAGATAACCTATCAGTAATTCTAGTAATTCTATATATTATTCACGCTTGCTGTAGACAAATTGTAACGGTGATTTATTTCAGATTTCTATTGGCATTGTTTCATTGCGTCAATACACACGTACAGTATGTGAGTAAAACCACCATTCTTTTATTGTCATTCTAGATAAAAATAAATTTAAATGTGTTCAGGGTCCTGATCGTGATCCCTTAAAAATAAAGGTGTATGTTATTTATTACAATACTAGTAGTTGTCATATTTTTTTGCACTGGAATATGTAGCAACATATTATTTACATGTTAAATTGATTCAGCATTCTTAGTTACAGTTTGGTACATATAAAGTTTTTTTTCTTTATTATAAACGTCACAGCAGAAGTAGAAGCAACGTCGAAACTTAATTAAATAAAGGACAAGGTGCGTGATAGCCACTTTTCGGTCCTGGATTTAAGCTTAAATTTTAAATTTTCCATGAATATTTGAAAATCGCATCTGTTCGAAAACTGTTTTAAAAGACGGGCCATTGTACATGTATCCTTCTGCAAAAGGGAGAACACAATTGTGAAAAGGGGAATTATATTGTGTGAAAAACATTTGTTATAATGAATACATGGATATATATTTTGAATTTATATTAATTCAATGATTTTCATTATTTAAATCCTCGACAAAATATTTTAGTGTTCTCATTTTTTTTTCAAAGATGTCTTTTACTATGTCCTCAAGACCTTTACTAGAACAATTAAATATTTCAAATAAAAAAAGACAACGACATTTTTTGACATAAAGACTTTTTGTTTATATTTTGTGTTTCGAAAATAAAACATGAAAAAAAGAGAAAAATATGTTGACTGAACAGGGATATATACCATATTTCAGCCTCCAAAACACAAAAATACCGAAGTTCCAAGAGTCGCTAGTTTTCAAGGAATTGGGTGAAAAGCTCATGACTTTGACAAGAAATGGTATTTACAATATCTATTGCAAAAGATACATTTTTTTACATTCTGTTCAATTATTTTATATGGTTATAACAAATAAAACGTATATTGATCAAATTCAAGCGTCTTAGCATGATCAATGAAAAATTCTTTTCTAGTTGTATACATTCGTGATAGTGCGTGATACATGTACGTTGACCTCTATTTGAAAGCAAAAAAGTAACCAAGCGTTACACAAATCTAGAAGCGTGGTAACATGGAAAGGGGACCTCTTCAGGACCCCCTCATTTACTACACAGCATCTGACGCGACCAAGAACCTATTAATCATGAAATTAATTATTGCATATTAAAAACACTCCTCTAGGTTGAATTGTCTTCATCGGTCTCTTGTGCATGTAGAAGTTTTATATTACGAATTGAATTAGGCATAAAAATTATGCATAATGCATACCTTTGTCAAGAGGGAGAGGGGGTGATTCTTGTAATCTGTAGGGGACTTAACGATCATCAAGTTCAATAGCACAAATCTAAATCGGTAATTAGTGATTTTGTACTTATGTATTATATCAGAGACATTTTACCTCATTTATATGCAATTAACGTTAACAAACACAGAAGCCGATTAAGACAGGCCATGACCAATGTGTAACACATTACCAAAGAAAATTGCGGGAAAACAGGATATAAAGTAGACTATTTTGTCATAAAGAACTTTCACAGTCCGGATTTCCTTTTTTCAACGCGATATTTAATTTTTAAAATGGTTTCATGATAATAATATAAATATCGAAAAATTATACCAATAGAAAATTAAATACACTCCATGTAAATGAATACTTTAGAAGCACAAAAATGGGCGATGGACATTTGTTTAAATTAATCTGACTGAAAACAGCAGGACATTTGCGCAAATAAAACGTGGACGGTAGACGTTTGCGCAAGAGATTTTTTAGTTACCTGTCGTTAGTTAAAAGCCGTTTGCGCAAATAAGTTTTATTAAGCAAATATTGAAAATATTTATGTTATAATTCTTAAATAATAATACTTATTTTACCTTTGATCTGAAGTAGAAGAAATATTTATGGTCGGAACTATTAAATTTGCTCCGAGGTTTTTCAAGCAACTTTATACTATTCATTGATATAAAAATGGCAGTTACGTGCCACTTGTTCATATTTTACTAATCACTCGATCTAAGCAAAGAGTACGCAGAATGGGAGTGTGATATCGGTAAAATATTCGATCTTTGCTATAGACTTCGATGTCTGTCGTCAAAAGAAGTAAAGGATTGATTTGTGGAAGACATCATGGCAGATGCACCAGACAATGTCCTGATAACGGAAGAGGTCATATAAAAATATTTTGAATAAACTTTCTAGTTTTTCCCATGAGATTTTGTCCAATTGTGGAGAATCTACCTAAATATATCAAGATGACTACGCATGATTTCAACATGCTTATTTTTTTATCGGCCTGAAAATGCTGAATTTAGACTATTCACTTTGGATGCCATTTACTTATACACTAGATCCCCAACAATTGTGCTATGGTTTTAAAACACTTTTAAACAGAACGCCAAAGCCTCGCTTAACTAGGCCTGAACCTTTAAAAATTCCAGTTTACAAGTAATATTACATTCAGTCCAATGGCGTTGTGATAGGAACCAAAGTGGGCCCTCACATTTCTTGTCTATTTGTTTGCTACCTTGATAAAATAATGAGTTTAAAGAACTCGTATCCCAGAAACTTTGATGATGTCTTCGGTTTGTCGGAGCGATGTTTTCGGGATGTCCTCTGACACGTAAGATGACAACGAGTCTTTCATTGACAATGTGTCCTCGTACCATCTAGCCATCAAATTCACCTGCAATATTACCCAAGACATTCTTTCAGTTGTACAAGTAAGGATGGACTTATTTCAACTTCAGTGTTTTACAAACCGATAGACGCCGACTAAGTTTCCTGAGAGACCAGACATGAGGCTATGGAAAAGAGGGTGTGAAACACTAATGACTGGGTCCGTTTGTTTCTAAAAACAACACTCATAACTGAAATCGATAGTTTTCTAAGATAAGTTTTCCAAGATTTGCTCCCTATTCCAAGAGCTTTACTCCTCGATATTGAATGTATGCTGTTGGTTTTAAACATGTAAGACGTGGGCGAGAAATATTGAAGATTGTGTGATCGGTTTGTTGAACATTAACAAAGCGTTATCAAAGGCAAAGATTGTTCAATAAGGGACTGACCAATTAACTCGAAAGTGTGTGTG
>MJUU01016739.1:37510-57259 GCA_002080025.1 Modiolus philippinarum | reverse complement strand
GTTGTAAATCATTGAATACTCAGTGTTCAATTTTTCGACCTAATTAATTAGGAAGTTACTCCTGCACACAGAACAACAATCTTGTTTGTAACCAAAATTAATCATTTTTAGAGTTGTTTGATTATACACAAGTCTGTCTTGGCATTTTTGTGCTAGGTGAGCTATTATGGTTCTCTGATTTCTTTACCTGATTGTCCAAAAATGTAAAGTCTTGGTTTTCAACCACTGTCTGGACATTTATTGGTGGTTTCTCTGGGTATTTAGCATGGCATTCTTCGTCTGTGGAGTAGTTGGCATGGTCATACATGTGAGTGACAGTGAAGCAAACATAACTATGACTTAGAATCACACTGTGGTCATGCCAAATTTTCAGTTTTCTTGTTCTCTCTAATTTCTTGAGCTGTTGTTTTTCTTTTCCAAGTTCCTATGTCTCTCCCAATTTCGCTAAACATTCCTGTGCATCCTGATGAGACATTTGGTTATATTCTTCATCAGTTCCATATCTGATGATTTCATTATTCATCTGTTCCTCTAAAGACACTTCCCTTATTTTTTTAGCGGTATTTTTCTTGCGTAAAGATGACTGGTTTCTTCTTCTAGTTCACCTGTTGCAGAAAGCTTGTTTTTTGTTATATTCTTAAATGCCACCTTCTGACCAATATATATCTCTCGACTGTCTATTTTTCCTGGATTCCTTGCTTAATTGCTTTTGTTGTTCTTGGTGTTGGTATAGATATGTTTTTTTTTCTAAGGTTTATCTTTTTCTTTGCCCGTCTTACTCTCCTTATATAATCTCTTTGGCTTTCTCTTTTATCAGTGTTAAATCTGTTAATATCTATTCCTTTACTTATTGAAAACTCTTTCAATACTTGACCTACATTATCAGGGATTTTTTTCCATTGATGTTTACCTTGAACTCTATTCCTAATTTTGTCCAGTTTACATCAGACCCTGGTTCTTTGTTTCTTATTTCGTTAAGAAATCTGTCTTTATCAAAACTGTATGCTGTGAATTTTCCGATGTGTTTTTTTCGGCAATTTTCCTCCTTTTTCTTTCACCAATTCTTGTCTTTGCCTATTTTCTGCTTTCTCCTTGCTCTCGAAGAAAGTTCCTAGGCGATCTGCATTGTACCTACTGGAGGATTTACCTGATGCAAGAAATTGATGAATATCATTTCCATTTTCCTCTATGGTTTTCTCCAACTCATTTCTAGTATCTCGAATTGATTTTTCAACTTCTTTCATGTGTTGTAGTTTATTTACCAAACGAGTAAGGGAAAGACATTCTTCCAGTCTGGAATCGAATTATGTTTCAAGTTTTTCCTCGACTACTGGTTGAATGATGTTGATCATTGGTTTCATGACTTTCAGTCCCTTTTCTTTTGATAAAGGGGATGGTGAAACTATAGTAAAAATAGTTTCTGTCGCATTTTAATGTTTGAATACAGTTATCAGCTTGTGATTTTTTTTTTGAGCTCTGTATATCCGAGATGTGTTGTTATGCAATGTTTACAGTCATTCAACTGGTGTTGTTTTTTTTAGTATGACTCAGTTTTTTCCATGATTGCAAGTTAAAATGGTCTAAACACCTGTTCTGTTCTCCATTTTTGTTGTTGTTCTTAAAGTTTGTTTTCAAATTAAGATAATTTTGAATACAACTCATTTTTTTAATCAATACATCCAGTTAGATGTGCATTTTGGGATATTTTGACATGAAGAGGAAATAGTTTTCATGCCTTGATTTTATACTGGAATGTGTTGTATACCTAGGAGCTTCACTGTCATGATCTTTATTATCAGAATTTTGTTTACTCTTCACCATTTAATTGTAGAAAGGTCCTTAGTTGAGCGTGCTAATATCACTTTAGCAAAATTACAGATGTTCATTTTTATTTTCTTTCTCTTGCAGTTTTACTGAAAAAACACCAAATAAAATTCTTTGTCAAAATTAAATTAAAGCCATGTTTGAAGTTGTCTGACAAATTGTAATTGGGATATATTGCTCTTTTGCCATATAATAGAAAATACTGTTACAATTTTTTACCCGTGTTACATGTATCAGTCAATCGTAAATATTGACGGAATAGTTAAATTGCATGAATTTATTTAATCATTATTTAGCTTTTATGGAGTTACGATGTTACAATTTGGATTTATATGTTGTGTGTTAATATTCGTAAAATTCAGGTTCGTGTGTACTTGTTTTAGTCTAGCGAAACCGAAAGTACATCACGGTTGTCAGTCGTAATTTCATCATAGAGTCAAAAATGCACTAGGTCATAAAGTCATTTATAAATAGGCTTATAGATTTTTTTTTTATTTCTACAGATACTTTATCAATATGGGTTTGTTTAAAGCATTCTTCATTTTGAATATTTTGATTTAGCGTCGGAATGTTTTATATTAAAGCATGGAGCGTGATTATTGATTTTGAGGGAAATTGATTGTAGGATTTAGATATTTAAATTTCAAAGCGAAAAAATTAACAAGATTGCATTGCATAGACAAATATATTCAAAAATCCTTCAAATTAAAAGGGCCTTAGCCTGATGACATTTTGGTCACCTAAAACAGGCAGAAAAATAATGGACAAAATAATTTGGTTATTAAATATTGTTGAATATGGCTGAAACGTCTTGGCTTTGTTGAAAGTTGCAATGAAAAATGATGACCCTCAATATATATGGGTGGATTTACTTAAGATTTGCAAATTTCATATCTGTGGTAAAATGTTGATGAGAAATTCTGACAATGCATTGCTATTTGTAAGGTGTTTGGGTCAAAACAATGATTCTCACCTAATTCTTACAGAGTTCATGGTTTTGGATATTGTTGCGATTAATAATTATGATCATTTATGGCTTCTGTCTCAAAATATCATTCTAACCATATGCTTGTAGATTTCATATCTGTGAAAATAGTTGCTATTAAAAATCATGATCAATTATGGTTAACTGTGGTCAGGTTGGGTCTTAAAATATTATTTTGACCTTATGCTTGCAGATTTCATGACTTTGAAAATATTAACAGTTAATAATTATGATCATTTATGGCTCTATGTGGTCAGATTGGGTCTTTAAATGTCATTCTGAACCTATGCTTGCAGATTTCATGGCTGAGAAAATAGCTGCAATTAGTAAAAATGATCATTTATGGCTGTCTTCTGTTAGGTTGGGTAAAAAAAATTGGCACTTTGACCTAAATACCTTATGTTTTTAGATTTATTTTGACCATTTGGGTTATCTGTTGGTTTGTTGGTAATAATTTCCTTAGCTTTTCCTAAAAACAGTAACAACCATAGAAGTTATAAGACTTCAAAGAAATGCAAAAATGTCAAATTCATTTAATATTGATTTGATTTATTTTAATTATAGGAATAATCCTAATCCAATAGTATGTCTTGTCTGACACGAAAATATACCTTGCTTTTTATATAAAATTTACTGTCATTATCAAATTCTAACCCCTTGGAAATACTACTGCTTCATTCCGTGTATGGCACTCGGTAGATGTCCTTAGTACTGGATTTGGCTTCCTATTTCGGTATTTTTGGTATTGAGTACTTCTTTTCTGACTATTGTTTGGATTATTACTTTCCATTTTATTTGATTCTAATGCTGCTGATGAGAGGTTACTCCTTGAAACATGTGTACAAGATAACAAAATTTTACCGTTCATGATGCAACTTTGGTATTTTTGTATTTTAAACCATTGGACCGATGTCACTGTTGGTGGACCAGAGGTCCCCGAGGGCATTTATTAGTCCAATAGTAAGACTTGTCTGACACGAAAATTTACCTTGCTGTTTATGGAAATTTACTGCCATTATCAAAATTCTAACCCCTTGGAAAGACTACGCCTTCATTCCGTGTATGGCACTCGGTGGATGTCCTTAGTACTGGATTTGGCTTCCTATTTCGGTATTTTTGGTATTGAGTACTTCTTTTCTAACTATTTTTTGGATTATTACTTTCCATATTATTTGATTCTAATGCTGCTGATGAGAGGTTACTCCTTGAAACAATTGTACAACATAACAAAAATTTACCGTTCATGATGCAACTTTGGTATTTTTGTATTTTTAAATCATTAGACCGATGCAACTGCTGGTGGACCAGAGGTGTCCGAGGGTATTCACCAGTCCGATAGTCAGACTTGTCTGACACGAAAATTTACCTCTACTTTTTATAGAAATTTACTGTCATTATCAAAATTCTAACCCCTTGGAAATACTACGCCTTCATTCTGTGTATGGCACTCGGTAGATGTCCTAAGCACTGGATTTGGCTTCCTATTTCGGTATTTTTGCTATTGAATACTTCTTTTCTGGCTATTTTCTGGATTATTACTTTCCATATTATTTGATTCTAATGCTGCTGATGAGAGGTTACTCCTTGAAACACGTGTACAACATAACAAAATAGTACCGTTCCTGATGCAAGTTTGGTATTTTTGTATTTTAAACCATTGGACCGATGCCACTGCTTGTGGACCAGAGGTCTCGAGGGTATTCACCAGTCCAATAGTCAGACTTGTCTGACACGAAAATTTACCTTGCTTTTTATAGAAATTTACTGTCATTATCAAAATTCTAACCCCTTGGACATACTACGGCTTCATTCCGTGTATGGCACTCGGTAGGTGTCCTTAGCACTGGATTTGGCTTCCTATATCGGTATTTTTGCTATTGAATACTTCTTTTCTGGCTATTTTCTGGATTATTACTTTCCATATTATTTGATTCTAATGCTGCAGATGAGAGGTTACTTCTTGAAACAATTGTACAACATAACAAAATTTTATGTTCATGATGCAACTTTGGTATTTTTGTATTTTTAAACCATTAGACCGATGCCACTGCTGCTGGACCAGAGGTCCCCGATGGTATTCACCAGTGCAATAGTCAGACTTGTCTGACACGAAAATTTACCTTGCTTTTTATAGAAATTTACTGTCATTATCAAAATTCTAACCCCTTGGACATACTACGGCTTCATTCCGTGTATGGCACTCGGTAGGTGTTCTTAGCACTTGATTTGGCTTCCTATTTCGGTATTTTTGCTATTGAATACTTCTTTTCTGGCTATTTTCTGGATTATTACTTTCCATATTATTTGATTCTAATAACTTTCGTATTTTTGTATTTTTTTTTACCCGCACATAAAAATACAAACAATTTCTTGAGATTTAATTAAAGATTTTTTTTTCTACAAAGTAAGCCACTGAACCTGTCATATGCTATGTGTTCCTTCATAATATTTGTCCCAAAAGGATAAAGTAGTATAGAATATTACAATATTTGTTCCTATCGGAATAAACGTTATGTAAAATTGTTTCAAAGGGAAGAAATATTATGGCAATGTCCATAATATTTGTTCCAGAAGAACTTTTGTTATACAGAACAAATATAAATTGACAAACCCCCCCCCCCCCACCTGCTAAGTTAAAATGCATAATTGTTGCCCCGTTGATGTGTTTCTGCCTACTGGTTCTTTACTACTGCATAAATTTTGCACTTTTTTTAAACACAGTAGTTTCTCAATATTGAAAATCGATTTATTACAAAACTTGAATGATCCCGCTGTACCCGACAACCTCTGATTACTTCTTATCTCGTCAACTTAAAATTATAGGTTTGTCATGTGAATTATTTCAAAAGCTGAAAATTTGGCGCCAATAATTATATATTAATGTTAATTCCAAATAAAAATCACATTTTTAAATATTATCGTCGTACGGCGCATGCTTTAGAATCTCATAAACTTTAAAATCTCATAACCCCGTATGAAATCTGCAAGCACATGACAAAAACCGGAAACGAAACTTGCATTTTTCATAGACTTTAAAATCTCATACGACATCGATTCTTCCTGTTTTTTTCTCTCTCATATTGACTCGTCATATTTTATGAAAATATCAGATAGTATTTTTTTCCAATGCCATTTAAATTTCAGAAAGCTGATACATGGAACTTTGCTTGTCAAACAATAAAACAGGTCTCCTTGTGTCTCATGATGGGACACAAAGGTAATCATAGGGGTTGGGCTTAAGAAAAACAGAACAAAACATGACTTCAACGGGTAGGACTTCCTATAAATTGGAATTCCTATAGTTTGTTGAAAAACACAGCCTCCACATTCAACAAAAAATGTTGTCGATAAAAATGTTCAAGCATTTTTATCACGTCATTCTCACTGTATTTCTTGTTTGACTCACTGTGGTTCTTAACAAAATATGTTTTGTCTTTTCCTATTACCAAATATGAATACCTGCGTTCTCCGTTTTTGGTGCAGAAACATTAATGTATCAGATCGGAAATTACTGTTTTAGTTTATTATCTGGAAGGGTTATATAAAACAAACAAAAAAACAAAAACAAAACAAAAAACAAACAAAACAATGTGTTTTAATTAAACTCGCTTCTTTAATTTAGCTGTCAACTGAAAAAAAAAAACATATTGTTAAGTCAGACAAGTCTCTTTATTGCCCCTTAAATGGTATTGTAAAAAAAGGTCAATCGTAAGCAATGCACATTTGACGTATTTAAGGACAACAAAATACTGGCGTTTTACTTCTTGCATGTTTGCATGAATTAATCCCCTCTTGTATAACGGTATTCCAATTTATGTAGGTCTAATATCGGTTGCATTCAGAGAACAGCCAAACTAAAGAATAATTTTATTTGAAAAAGCGATATATGCCGTACTTTTTGCTAATTGACTTTAATATACAACTGAGTGTCTTTTTTTGACATTTGTTGCATATCGGTAAATGAACAAAAAATAAGATAAAACAAAAACGTATGTGCACTTTAGAAAAAATGTCGCTTTTCTGAAAACCCGAATAACAATAACAAAACAAAAAAAAAAAAAAAAAAAAAAAAAAAATCACTTACATCTGATCTTCAGATCTTAAAATCTTAAAACAATTATATTTTGCGAATTCTTGAGATGGTTTTAAACTCCCATAATACTATTTAATTTTCTCGTCATTTTAAAATGAGTATATTTTTTGCAATACCAGCATAGCACTTTCAATTATCTTTAATCCAGTTTAACAAATGAGGAACACTTATGCAAAAATAATTTGTATAATATGGCTGTATCGAAATTTTTAGACTGCCTTAGGTAGGGCCGCTATACCGGACCGCGTGTTTTGTTACAGCCCGAGCCGAAAACAAGGATAAGATACAAATCCGTATTAAAAGTGACATATAATTAATTATGCATGTATGCCTGTGGTATAAAGGACACAACGTAGTCTGTAAATTTGTTACGAACCTCAACTCAACAGTTAATATTATTTTTTTTTATTGAACGAATGTACCAGTCGTATTTATTAATGCATTTTAAACTGGTATTTTAACATTTTTGGCATGTTTTGTACTTTGCTATTTCTCTGTAGGACTGAAAGTTGTACAGAATATATGTTAACTCTGCAATATATACCATAGCGAACTCATATACAAGGAATGATAAATTTATAGCGACTTATTGTGGACACCACTGTAGAGAAAACTTTATACCAAATCTATACATACATGATGCAAATGCACAAATTATTCTTTTGTTGCATCAGATATCAGTAGAGTACATGAAATTACAGGATTTTCAAACCAAATTCAATGTGGTCGTATGGCATCTTTTTGTTTCTTTTGGTTTTCAGCCTGTATTTGTTTGGAATTGAAATTTTTACGATCATAGTATCAAAATTTATAATTTTTTTTTTAATAAAGCAATGGACAAGACGTTTTACATAACAGAAAATGTTTCAAAACGTCGTTTGACGTTATTTATAAAAAGCTCGCTATTTCTTTCCCGCGGTTTGCATTTTTTAAAACAATTTGGAAAAATATCACTTTTTTGATCCGGTTACCCTACCTTTTTTTTCTTTTATTAGAGATCTTGTATATAAGAAGTATCGAAACGTATAAATGTATCGACGTAGGTATCTGCTGCATCTAGGATAATACCAAAACATAGCCTGCAATACCGATAGTCGATACTGTTTTCAACGAAAGACTTGTTTCCAAGTACTGAAATAAAATATTATATATCGCACACAATATGTGAAACAAATTGTTCTATCCAGTAAAACTGCTGATTAGAATTATTAAAAATCATTACTGTAAGATATGCACAAATAGGGGAAGCAATCGAACACATCCTTTTATACCGATACATATCGAGCACATACTCTTTATAACTGTTACAGATCGAACACGCCCCTTGATTAACCAATACAGATATTTGCACGAGTCACTGTATTATGGGCTGAATAGTAAATGCTCAATGATGTCAATTAAAAATAAATAGATCAGTATAATGCATTAATTAAATAAAAGTTTACTAAGTAAAATTGTTAAGTTGGAAAAGTCTATGATTAGGTAAATTTTGTCCGTTTTGAAGGAAAAGTTGGAGATACTTCTTTGTATTGTTGTTGCCTACCCATATAGAATAATTTATATCGGCTGTGTCCTTTTCTTGTAAACGTTCAATATCGGCAAAATTTGTTAAGAATTTCCTTGCATGTTTCTGGAGTTTTGGAGTTGTTACATTCTTTGTTTCTTAGGTATTCTATTTCTCTTGTTAATTACAATGGTTGATTTTTCGACATACTGTTTTGGCCAATTATTCTGCTTCAGCAAGGGTGTGATTTTGCTGTAACTTCGTGGTAAGTATTTCATGTAAAGACCATTGCGTGTTCTCTGAAACCATTTTGAACCAACCATAATCACAATCGTCTTAGTTGGTCCCTTTAAAATTGGATCCGCATATTCGCCCTTCATCCAAGATAGCTGCCAGCGGGCCACACAGTTTGGCTTTTGACCTTATTCGTAACACTTTCATACATCTTCTTAGAAATCTAATTCAATGGTCCTAAGATAGACAATTCTTAAAAAATATTCGGCAGGTTCGAGCTTATTTCATATAAGATGGCCGATATAGTTTGATATTGTACCGTATGGAAAACACATCAAGGCCAACCTATTATACAAATTGTTTATAATACTTATTTATCTCTTCATTTCATTTTTTGTTATACCAACACATATTACTTGTAACTGTTTAATTTTGTCATTTTTGTATATTGTACCTTGTCAATTTTAGGAGGAGCTTGTATAGGCAATGCTTGATGCCCAATCCTATTTAGATTTACTTCTAAATAAAATATTGTTTAAATTAAATGAGATTGAATTAAAACACATTATAGATCTTCTCACCAGGAATTACCAATGAAATTATAAGCAAACTATCATAATGGTCCCTTCCAAAAAGGTATCCGGCAGGTTTGTACCTCGTACCAGATGGCCGCAAGCGGAACATAGTTTAATACTGGACCCTTTTGCAAATGTCATTCATATTTCTACGTTTCCAAGGTGAGCAATCCAGGCTGTCGAGATCCTCTTGTTGTTATTCAGCAACCCCCCCCCNCCCCCCCCCCCCCCATCCTTAGTATTATTCAAAATATTCGGAATTGGAGATGTTGCAAGGTTAAAAATACTATGGCCGGGTTTTTTTTATCAGTCAGTATTGTTTCCCAATTTGGTTTATATATGGACCAATGAAGAATGATTTGACCTGTGATGTCACAATAACACTATCAATTGAAAAAAGGGGGGGTTCAATCTCCGGACCCCTCTTTGGTTCCTTGCACATACTTCAAATCTTATCCTATGCTGATATGTTATTATAATTTCCGTTATTTACTCGTGTACCAATGTACTATTTATTTCGTTTTCAGTTGAGGTAAATTGGATTAAATTATTTCTCTTTAAAAACGCAAACTTAATCATATCGAAAAAATCTTGGCAGCATTTATCAATAAGAAATTAAAAAAAAATCATTATAAATTTGCGTTTTTAACGTCCGAAATGTGGTAAATTTTCTCGAGATCGGATCAGGAATATTTGTTTTAATTTTCTGTAGATAAATCAAATAAGTTTCGTTCGAGGCGTACGTACCCAGATACTTTTAATATGCAAATACTCTATTCCAAAGTATACGATTTGCGGAATATTATGTCAAATTGTCAACAAAATATAATGTGCCAAATTTGTGTACTCTAGTGTTTATCCTACTTTGCTAGGGCCTAATATTATACTGAAGAAACAGTTCGGTTAGGGCGCCGGGGATTGGGGCAGATAAATAGTGCCTTCTAGTATCGGAGTGTATACATATGTGTACATTAATAATTAACAAATTAATGTTATCAATTAAATTAGGTTGACCAGTTACAAACATCTTTGATATTTCCGGACTGTATACATGGCTCAACAGATTACGACATTCATCTTATATTAGAAAACATTCTTCCCTTGCTTTTATGGGAATTTAATTACTGAAACTTAATTATGAACTCAGGCATATATTTATTTTACAACTACATGTTGGAACAAAAGCAAATAAAAACATATATGTGAAAACTGTTGCTAGGCTTTATTAAATGTCTACGTCTTACAGCAACCCAACCCATTCAAATTTTCAGTTTGATTCAAAAAATAACTTGCATTGATGCGGTTTTGCTATATCATGTGCATTTACTGCCTTTCAAAGTGCAGTTTGGGGTTGTTAACACATTTTTTCGAGCTTGATATATTCTTCGCGCTCACTTTGTGTCTTCGCTATGATGTTCTTGTTGAAATGTATAATGTGTATGCCGCGTTAAATGAAATACGTATCATATCTACAATATTGAACTTGAAGGGTAATAGGGATACGTAATGTTGCAACTATGTAGCTCTGTCCTTTTGCACTATAAATTATTATTTTTTTTTACTTTCATAAATTCGAATTTCTTATCTTTGGTCATAGTGTTGCTGATTATACGTTGCCAAAATGGATACCCAGCTCGTTCAATTTATTTATCAGTATACCCTAAGGCAGGGACCACTTGTTTGTAGAGGAACTGGGATTATTGCCGTTGTTGGAATTTTTTTTCTAATATACACTGTGCTAGGAAAATTTGTCGAGACATTTTTTTTCTAATGGAAATTTTGAGGTCCAGATTATTTTTTTCAACCTAGCTGCTTTGTTAAGAAAAAATCAGGGCCAGATTTTTTTTTCTAAAAAGGGGTCAATCAACCCCTCCCGACCCCCTCCCGCCCACAAATATCAAACGGTCCGCACCTCATCATTCATTCCATATCCTTCCATTTGACTCTATGCGAGCCCTTCACATCACTGGGATTAAAAAAATTTTTTTTAACATTTTTTAAACAAAAAGCAAGGGATTGCACAGGTTCACCTTCCGGCCCAGATGAGTTTCGATTCTGATTGTAATAGGCTGGACTTCTACCTCTTTATTAGCAGTTCCTTTCGAAAACATATGTATATATATTCAACTGTTAAACTAACGAAATTTCTATGCATTCAACTTTTAGAATATTACAGCATTGAGTATTGAACTCGAGCTCAACTAAAGACACTGAGTTTTATTTCTCTGTATTCAACAAGCGTACTCTAATCGTTGACTATATGCAGTACTCAACTAATGTTCAAATCAAAAACAAGCTTTGAAAAAGTTGAATGTGAAATATTGCAGTATTCAAACATAAACATTTAACGTTTTGTATGTAGGAGATCGTTTTCAAACAATCTTAAGTTGAAAATTAGTTGAGAGTTAGGTGACGACCAACATTTCTTTTTCATAAGAATTATCTGCAGCTTCCTCTGCTGGGGAAAAAGATCACCAAAACTAAGCGATCTCAAGTTGATATGGCAATTTAAAAATTTGGGTCGTAGATTATGATAATAGTTAAATCCATTCTTGGATGAAATTAAAATGCAGAAAAAATTGCCAACTGTATAGTTTATGAAAGGTTGTTCCACAAATGTCACATATAATAGAAGACGAACAACACTTCGTATTGCATTGTGTGACCAATAATGGTATCAGATTGTCATATTTCCAATTTCAATATTCCCGAAATATTAATTTTACTTAACGATCAGATGAAAAGAAATTAGAGTCTATTTTAAAAACAACTACAGCAACTCTAATAAACAAATATGGGTCATTAGAACTTGGGACAGGGGCTCCTAATGTTCATTTCTTTGCACATAATGTATAATTATTGTTGTTCTGTCATTTATGTTCATCACGAACTTTATATAGTTTAAGATAATAAAATTTGAATTTGAATTTGAAAATTATGTAATTGTCATGATTTTGATGGTCCTCCGGACTAAACATTGAAAAATGGGTAGATTGTCAGGTTTACGATGTCCAGTCCTAGTGGTGATCTTCGTTTTGTCTTATTCAAATTCTAAAGAAATGCAAACTTCACCAAATATATTATGACATATGTTTCACAATTTATTTCCTGTGATATGTACTCGATTGCATTCTCTTACATCAATATCGTATATTTTCTGATTGGTACCATGTATAAGTAGGTATTTTTCCTTATGGCACCGTCCCTTGATACTTTTTGCAGGCTAGACACTGTCTGACATCTCTCTTTTTTATGTTATCTATTATATGCCAAAGGTTTTAGATGGTTGGATATAAATTTTATATGGCACCGTCCAAAATAATAATAAAAACGAATTGTACATTATTTAAATCCCTGGCGACTATCTTAGATGAATTGCGGATCTAACGGACATGAATTTGAAAGGGAACCACCATTGTTAAAATGTTTGCTTCCAATATACCCAAAGGTTTCAGAGGAGATATTTGAATGAAATATTAACGTCGGAGGGACGAAAGACGCCAAGTGATAGGAAAAGCTCACCTTGAATTAAAGGCGTTCAGCTGCGTGAGTTAATCGATGACACACACTAAGTCTTGCTCGAGCACTTTTTTCCCCTGTTTTATTGGGATCCCATCAATTTGTTAGTCCACATTTTCCCCTGACCTTTTCTATCATCATAATGGATCCTTACTTTTTTTCAAAATTCCAACCAAGCCTCACCCCCAAAAATAAATTGATGTTCTCTAAGATTCTATAATTTGTAGTAAATCATTTGTAGTAAATAAAATGGACCCTTACAATCTGTACCCCTGGCCAAATTTTGTATTTACGGGACTTTCGAGATAGGAACTCTCGTGTAATTGAAGGCGAAAAAGATCTCCTCAAATACCAGTCAGAAGGATAACCGGAATCAAGAACTATTGAATATAAATATACAAACTATTTATGAAATTGAAGTGCACTTATAGTTTGTCCTGCATGACGATTATTTAACTAAACTTTAATCGACGAAAAACAATTAATCTGAAGCGCTTCAAATAGATTAAACATAAATCACCCTTAGCACAACAGTGTTCATTGATTAGTGATTCATGTATTGATTTTTTTTTCGTATAATACACAAAAATGTTATCGGAGTGAACATGACTCAAAATTCCCGTATTAAATCTCTTTAGATCTTTATATACATGATAATTTCAAATATGATTAACATCAATTAAGTGCGTCGCCATCGGTAGATCCAGCCAGTGAAAAGGGGAGGATTTCGAGTTGACTTCTTGCCTAAATTCTGTAGGAAGTTAAATTAGTTCCACCTATAAAAAGGTTCCAACACCTGGCACCCACTATTGATCGTCCATTAACCTCTGGTAGTCACTTATTTCATTGGCGGATCCACAGGAGGAGGGAGGTCCGGGGGTTGGAACCCCCTTCTTTGGACAATCATGTGTTTTTTTAATGAATATCTTGATGTTTTACCAAGAAATCCCCTAAAACTTTTGCGCCTCGCTCCATTCGTCGAAATTTCATTTCACTTCTAATTTGAACCTCTTTTTTCAAATTGCCTGGATCCGCCCCTGTATTTATAAACTAAGTTTCAGGACAAAAAATAACAGCAATCAGTATCACTCCATAAGAAACATTGAAACAAAGTTTAAATAAATCCATTTTGTGGTTCTCTAAATGACTTTTGTGTGCATGTTAATGCAGACCAATGCTAATCTAAGTTTTCAGCTGCCCGCAATTTTGAGTAACTTTCGCCGCCAAATCAAAAGCACCTCATTAGCATATTATAAGAACCATTGCCAGGTTTGGTTCATTCAGCCGACCTCTAGAAGAAAATCTTAACAAGTATATCACATTGCGGCCATTTTTTATTAGAGAAAGGTGCAAGTTTAATATAAATCCTTGTCGCGATTTTCTAGAAGTAGATCGAAATGAAAAAGTTATGGCGGACGGACGACGGACGCAAACTGAATCCATACAGTAATGAATTCCCTAGAAGATCACTGAACAAAAAAGTTACGACGGACGAACGACGGTCGCACTCTGATTTCTTCAGCTCGCCCTGGCAAAGCGAGGTGAGCTTATGAAGGAAATAGACTTCTTAGAAAGACAATGTCATAGGAAGAGATCGAAATGTGGATTCTATTATGGAAAGAAAAGCACCAGAAATAATTATCGGGAACACCTGGATTTGGTGTAAAGTAGATTAGATCTTAATCTTCAGAATTAAAACTTTAGAAAGACTGTTTCGGGTCACTAACAATCACTATTGGGAACAATTACACTTATAAACCGTAGGTATGGAATTTGTATCAGGTTGGTAGTAAGAGAACAAACGGGTTCGGGTAAAAGCAGAACAAAACAAAAAAGTAAAGTTAATTCGAGATAGGAAGTACATGTGTATTAAGTTTTTTCTGAGGGCCCAACATTTTCTCACAGTTCCAATAGTTCCTGTGATAATCTTTATGCATGAAACTTACAGATATGGCGAGAAGGATAGCTTTGAATAACCTTTAAAGCATTCAAGTTCATCGGAGCAGCTTGAGGAGGAGTCTTTAGTATACGCCCTGTGGGTCTATGGATATGTGTTAATTAGAAGTTTTTCACCCTAAGCAGCTTCATTGGGTACCATTCCATATTTTTTTTTTTGTATTTTCACTTACGTAGCAGGCACTACTAAATGGACGGGCATTTGATTTTCAGGAGAAGGATTGGGAGATTCTGTAAACAGATAATTTAATCATAATCTTGGTGCCGGTCAAAATAAATATTCTAATGAAACTTGTTACGAAAATAAATAATTTCATTTTGTTTTGAACAGAATTTTTTTTAGGAAAATACAAATAAATAATTTAAAGTGACATGTTGTAAAAATAAGTAATTTGTTATAGATTGACATGGTAATAAATATTTTTTTAACCAAAATTGGCAATGCCCTCACCGACAATTAAATAGTCGTCACCTAACATTTTAATTATTTCTTTTTATCTCAATATCCGTGGAAACACAAGTTTTTTTTTTTTATTTCCAAACACTCAGAATCGGTTAAGTACACTTGCAACTAAAATTGTTGCAAACAAGTTATTTAAAAAAGAGGCGACAATATGTGCCGTAACAGGTAATAACAAAACATTACAAGCCCCTTTCAAAAAATATTTGGGCAGGGGTTCTCCTTCGTAACTAGTGTTTACACATTTCTGAAAACAGAACATAAAATTAAGCAGAATACTTTTTTTTTAAATTTAAGTTTTCTTGTTTATTTTCAATGGCAACCGAAAGCTCCACCAACCACTACAACCCATAAAAGAACACCCTTCAAAAAGAAATTGGGCAGGGCTTCCCCCCTTATAATCAATGTAATACAAATTGCTGAAATTAAAATATTCAGTCCCCCTTTTACAAAAGAAAAAAATATGGACAGGGGTTCCCCTTGTAATCTAGTTTATACATAGTGCTAAAATCACAAACAAAATGTCTAGCAGAGTACTTTTTTTTTCTAAAATTTCAATTTTCTGGTCTGCTTTCCATGGCAACTGAAAGCTTCACCCATTACAACCCATATCAGACCACAATTCAAATATAAATTTACACAGAGGTTCCCATTAAAGGGGGCTTTCCACGGTATGTTGAAATATACATGTTTAAACATGTACGTTTAAAACATAAAAGTTTCTCTTGTTTACATGACATGTCAAGAACATATACATCTTGGTTTGTTCTGACCATTTCCATCGTAATAACATCGTAATAACAGCATAATATAAAATGGAAATAGAAGAAACCATTGTCCCTGTAAGTATTATCATGATAACTTTAGCTCTATAAACAAGAAAGGAAAAAAAAATTTATATTTGGTTTGTCCATGGATAAAAAGATATAATCATTTTCTCCCAATACTAGTATGTAATTCAAATAGTCATAGTCATGTCATAGTCATAGTCTTTGACCTTGTCCTTTTGTCAAATATATATTGTCTTTTCTAAGCATTATGAACTTTTCTTAAGTTCTCATTGTTTTAAGATACACCTAGTTGATAATAATAACAACATGACCTATTATCTTGATTCTGATTGGTTAGAATGCTATGTTTTACTTTGAGAATAGAACAATTCCTATTCCCCATGACAACATATATGTTTTCTATGTTTTTGACATAAGTCAAAAAATGTATGATGAAAACATGCCGTGGAAAACCCCTTAAAATTCATAGGGTCCAATGTTCAAACTATGTTCCCCGCTGGCGGCCATCTTGGATGAGGACCTGTCAGATACCTGTTTTGGAAGGAACCATCTAAGGACCATTATGACTAAGTTTGGTTTTAATTGGACTAGTAGTTTCTGAAAAGAAGATCTATGAATGCATTTTCCCATGGGGTCCAATTTTAAAACTATGTTCCCCGCTGGCGGCTATCTTGGATGAGGCACGTGCCTGCCGGATACCGTTTTTGGAAGGGACCATCTAAGGAACATTGTGAGTCAGTTTGGTTTTAATTGGACAAGCAGTTTCTGAGAAGAAGATCTTTGAATGTCTTTTCCATAGGGTTCAATGTTAAAACTATGTTCCCCGCTGGCAGCCACCCAGGATGAGGTACGGACCTGCCGGATATCTTTTATGAATGGGACAATCTAAGGATTATTGTGGCTGGTAGTTTCTGAGAAGAAGATCTTTGAATGTATTTACCCATAGGATCCAATGTTGAAACTATGTTCCCCGCTGGCGGCCATCTTGGATGAGGTACGGTCCTGTCGGATACAATTTTGAAAGGGAAAAGCCCAAGGACTATTGTGATCAAATTTGTTTCCAATTGGCCTGTAGGTTTCAGAAGAGAAGATCCTTAAATGAAAAGTTTACTACGGACGGACGACGGACGCCAAGTGATGGCAAAAGCTCACCCTGGCATAGCCAGGTGAGCTAAAAACGATTCTCGACCCAAAACATATCATCACTGCATTTGAATATTACTAAAGGGTTGAAATCCAACGAAAAATATGGGAGAATTAAAATACAAAATTCTGCTGCAAAAAGGAGCGAAACTCCAACAAATTTGGCAAATCAAACCGGCGAGACGACATGCACAACTAGGCATGACAGTCAACAATCCTGTGAAGTTTGGTTGAAATCTGACAAAGATGTAGAAGAGTTGGCGTCCACAACATAAATTTGCAAAATTCTATGTAAAGGAGAGGCATAACTCACACAATACTGTGAAATTTGGTTGAAATCTGGTGAAAGATGAAAGAGAATTGACGTCCACAAACGTAATTTTGCAAAATTCTAAGTCAATTAGGGGCTCCAACAAAAAGTAGCCGTTCAATCCGGCGAGACGATATGCATGACAGTTAACAATCATGTGAAGCTTGGTTGAAATCCGACGAAAGATGTAGAGAATTGGCGTCCACAGACTTAATTTTGAAAAACTCTACGTAAAAAGGGGCATAACTTCGACGAAAATAGCCGATCAATCCTGCCAAAGGATGCACAATTGCTTGAACTAGGCATGATGGTCAACAATCCTATGAAGTTTGGTTGAAATCCGATGAAGGATGTAGGAATATTGGCGTCCACAAACTTTGTGACGGACGGACTGACGACAGTCAGAAAATACCTTGACAGGGAGACACATAATGAACACCTAATTTTAAAACCTTGATAATCTGGTAATTGAGACACACTAGTCTAGAGAAGGTTCAGACTGATACATATATAAATATATAAATATATCGTAGCATTTCTATTCAAATATCGTAGCAAAGCATTTCTATTCAAATATGGCGAGACTGGCGAAATTTATCAGAGGATGTTACTAAATTTTTGAATAATCAGAACAAGATATGACGACCCCGTAGCAAAGCATTTCTATTCAAATATGGCGAGACGGCGAATTTGGGAGAGGGTGTTACTAAATTTTTCAAGAATCAGAACAAGATATGACGATCCCGTAGCAAAGCATTTCTATTCAAATATGGCGAGACTGGCGAACTTTATCAAAGGATGTTACTAATTTTTTCACGAATCAGGACAAGATATGACGATCCCGTAGCCAAATAACCATAAGTAGTGTTGTATTGATGACACCAGGCCATATTTACTATAGTTTGTACAGTAAAATGCGAATGGATACACTTCACTGCACAGGTATGTACAGGTATGTAATGTTAACCCTATGGACAAAGGCTGCCCTCAGCAAAAAAATACAGATGTGTGTTTTTAAGAAAAATCCTACTAATCACATGATCTTATAGATGTATACACGTTTTTGTCAATTGAAATTAAAATAAAGAGAAATGTACCTTTTCATCATCTCTCAGGTTATAATGATATCTCACTGATAATATCGACCATTTCTAACAAAACAAAAACAAAAAACAAAAATACAAAAAAAAAAAAAATTAGGTTCAGGAGACGAACTCTTCAGTAAAACATCCATGTTTCAAAGGCGACGCTTTAACCAATTGAGCTACGGAGCCATATGATGTAATAATGGAATTTAATGCTATTTATATCTCCGATAAGACTAAAATTAAAATTTAACAATATATTTACCCATCATCCTTTGTTTTGTTTATGTAAATTTGCAATTAATGTGACAAGATGAAGATCATTCTGTTAATTTGCACACTTTTACTTTGTTGTACAGCTCTATCCAACATCTTTTGGTTAAATGTGGAGAATTGTAACAGAAATGGAGTTAGTCTTAAATGTACAGCCAGTCCTAGACCAAATGTTTTATACAAATCGAGAGTGAAATGGATGGAAGTTATACAACTCATTATTGTTGGATTCGATGCAAAGTCAATTCTAGACATCAACAATTTCCCCAATATTGAAATTGTGAAATTAATTGCACATGGAAACGTAAAATGTAACCAAATTATTGGATCAAATCAACAAGTCACCCTCATCATCAATGATCGTGTTTGTGATGTAAGTGACATATGAAATAGACACATCGACCAGGTGTTTTTTTTTACGATCTTTGATCGTTTTGTATATTACATGTACAAAGTCATATTTTTGTACGCCAATCCATACTTTGATTTTTTTTTTAATCTTAACATTTCAAACCTATACAACAGGATGGTACCAAGAAATTTTGAAAGGAAAAGTGAACAACCATGTAACTCATGTATATTCACACATTACCCATTGTAAAACAAATCCACAGAAATTTAACATTTTCCAGCAAAAAGAATGCATTTTTCCCTTGTGTATGAACATGTATCAGTTCAAAATACAAACAAACAAACATCATCACATACTCTGTTTTTATAATATTTTTTCTTCTCACTCTCATACAAATATTTTTTTTTATAGAGAAGAAATGATAGGACTACCATGACTACTGAAGACTTTACCATTCCTGACTCAACAGAAGATTACCATGATTACAGCAGTACTAAATCAACCTCAGATCAGGTAATTTATATCAAAAGAAATTATTACTGTAATAAAATCAATAATGTTTACTACAGTAATAATGACTTTTTAACAATTGCATTTATCACTTGACTATAATGATGATCTTATCAGTTCGCACTTCACCAATGA